>PVJA010028193.1:0-27849 GCA_004027025.1 Myocastor coypus
CTGCAAAAAACCCCCTGAATTTTAGTATATTAATGTGTTATGCTTTTGAGTCTTGAGTTTGTGCCGTCTTTCACCCCTTCTCTCATTTTTGTTATAGAATTTTGAATAAAATTATTTACTTCTGAAAAGACTCTTGTGAAGTAGTTAGCACTAGTTTGGATTAGTGGTCTCTAGAGATGAGGAACTTTGTTTGTAGGAAGTTGTTAATTGCTCAAGATTTCAGAACTGATAAATAAAAAACCCAGTTCTGCATTCATGAGAGAGACTTTGTCCATTACAAATTCAACTGCTTTCAAAATTATCTGTGGCATACTCTAAAATTTTAAATTATTTTACCTTTGTTAGCAACCAGTGAAATGGCTGCTTTAGAGGTAGACACCAATTTAAGGGTAAGCAAGTAATGTATGAGTGGAATACTCCGTGTCACACTGTGGTGAATATTTGGATCAAAATGTGGGAGCGGGATCCTGTATGGAAGGCCAGCAACATGGGCAGACAACTCAAGTCATCAACCTCATCACAAATCCAAATAAGCAGTTTTAAAAAATGAATTGGAGAGCAACACCAGTCAGCATGCTATCTCACAAAAGACTTTCAGATGGAAGAATTAGCTTTGAATGTTTTGATCTGCTTAACCTCATCCACAATGAGCTCTGCGGAGAGAAAGCAAGTAGACCTGATTTCAGAGTTTAATCAGGTGGCCTTTTTAACCAAGCACCGGATTTGTTTTAATGATTCTTTCAAGAGTGATTCATCCAGGATCCTCGCCTGTGTCCCTTTTGTGCCTGGGTACAGATGTGCATCTAGAACACATTTAGTTCTACAATTTCAAAGAGTGGACGCCCACTTGGTGCATATGATTAATTCGACATGCGCCTAATTATACCCACAATTGGCTAATTGTCGATGCAATTAGCCAATTGCAGGCCCAATTGGCCACTTGTCCCATAATTTGAAGGTGCAAGTGGACAACTGAAGGAACAATTAGATGCATGCGGAGTTTTACATATTTAAAGGGGAGGCAGGGGCGGAAGGCGGTGGAAACCGTGGTCTGGAGTGCAGAGCAGAAATACCCAACGTGTACATCTTCCTTGCAGCAGAAGCTCACCAACCACTAAACTTGTGTGTGGTTTTCAAAGCCAATGATTTTTTTCCTAAAAGAAGCAAACTATGAGACAAACATTCACTTGTAAATCTTCTTACTCTTAGCCTGGGTGACCAATAAGGCAAATGATGCCTCTGAGAAGAGCAGCAAAAGTTACTATGTCTTGGATTGGATCCCTTTGACTTTTCTCATTCTTTCTTCAGTTAGTTTGCAGTTCTGCCTCAGGGAAGTTCACATCCCCTCAGAGTTTCAGACTTTTTTTCACTAATGAGGTCTTTCTAGAGACTGCTGCTTTAAGTCCCATCTTTACATTGTCGCATTTAGGAATTAAAATACTGTTAGACATTATTGACCAAGGTGCAGTGACTTAATTTGCTTCCAGCCCTATAGTCCTCTTATTCCAGGCCTACTGGTTCTCAGGTATATCCTCCAGTTAGCTTGGTGCAGAGCAGGAGGCTAGCAGAGCCAGAAATGATAAGAAAAATGGCATCTTGTGGGGCCCTAGCACCCAGCTCTGAAGACAAACGCCATGCACCAGGGTTTAGGGCTGAAAAAGAGGTTTGGCCATTGTGTGAGGAAGGATTCAGTTGCCTCTAATGTCACTGCAAGTTAAAATAGGGCAAGCTTGCTGGGGCTCCCCTTGCATTAGCAGTTTATGCTTTCAGAGGCTCCTGGCCTCCCTAAGTCAGTCACACACTCTGAAGCAAACCCAGCTGTCTTGCAGCTATTGGCAGCGCCCGCTATAAAGCCAGGGTGCTGAAGCCAGAGCAGTTGCCACTGCGCCCCAGTTCCGCACACTATGTGATCTATAAAACATGAATCTCAAGGGATTTTCTGAGCGCAGAGAATCTCACAGTCGAAGATGGATGGGAATGTGGGCACAAAAAGGAAAAAAAAATAAATAAAAAGTTCAGCAATAAAAAGTAGAACAACAAAAGCAAAATAAAAAATACTTTGAATAACTCATACTTTAACCCACTGCGTCTCAAAGGCAGCTGGCTGAGCAGTCTTATTTTCAATATGAAAACGAAAGCTTTGCGGCAGAGTCATAGTTCTGTGGGACGCACTTGGAGAAATACAGCGCGAGTCTGTGGTTTAGAGCTAAATGCTTGAGTTCATATGAAAAATTCCTTACCGTGTTTTCAGCTTCCAGGAATTTTTTCAAAAAGACACATTCAGGCTCAAGAATGAGACCCCATATCAAGTTGTGAAATAAAGATCAACTTGAGATTGCCCTTACAAGTCTACTTGTCCGCAGCAGGTCATGCATTCGCCACTCCAAAGCCCAGCTTCCTCACTTACAGAAGAGCCCAATGTGAGGGACTCCAGTGTCCCCCTGCCCTGGTCTCCTGTATTGCTCAGTGACTGCAGTGTACAGTGCGTGTGCTGAATCTCTCTTCTCCACTCTGGCCTGACTGTGCCACATGCTAACCGAAGGGCGACATGACGTCCAAGGAGACCCAAGGAGCTGGAGAATGTGGAAGCCATTTGAGCGAGGGGAGTACTCTTGTTACTGTTCCTATTTTTATGAAACATTGGACTAACAGTTGATAATAACATAACTAGTAATTATACTAGTGGATCTAATGCAGGCTTAGTCTTTACTAGTAGTCGTTGCCTTGCAACCATTACTAGTATGATAATAGTGGTAATGAACTGATACAGGGGCTCCAGGCATCTCAGCAGCAGATTTTGTTCTGCTAAAGTTGGGGTTTTGCTTGGAGGGGAGGACAGCAGTGCTGGCCTTCGGGCCGTGCCAGGAAAATGTGTGGGCCAGATGGCAGTCCAAGTTGGTCTGATAGAACATTTCTATTTCTGTGGATTCTCAAAACTGAACTGACAGGCATGGAGCAAAGCGGTGACTCATAGCCCTTAGGTCCCTGACTTTCAGCTTCTGAGCTGCCACTTCCCATTGTCCTGGGAGACCCATTTATGGAATACTGTGGGCCAGAGCTTTCTGTCATTGTCATCATCAGTGCTGTCATTGTCGTGATCACACTCCCCACTCCCACTCTTCACCAGGCACCTGCTGTGTGCCTGGGTCTGCATTCCGTTCCAGCGAGGGTGACTGTCACGGCACTGGATCATTGCCCCGACGGCTCACTCTTGCCGCTCTTCATTCTCCTGGTAAAGACCTAGCAATGGGCCTTTCACCACAGAGCGGATGAGGAAAAAGCTGAGCTGTGAACCCAGGTTGCTCCTGTTACATGTTCTGCATGATGCTGTCTCTCCAGGAGACTCTGTCTGAAATTGCAGTCTGCCCATAGTCTGTCCACTTGTTTGTCTTTCTGTCTGTTTGCCTGTCTCTTTTGCATGGTGTGTGTGTGTGTGTGTGTGTGTGTGTGTGTGTAGTATATACCTAAGCATGTGTGCATATAATCATGTACATACCCAGATGAACTGTGGTAGTGTTCTGGTCCAGAGCATTCACTGCAGAAATGCTAGCTGGCTTGATTTCCAACAAATCTAAACCTTGGTCCACAGCCATGTAATGTACCTTTGTAAACTGATGCAGTATGAAAGCTAGCCCCAAACTGTCACCATGAGTGCAGATGTGGGCCATCTCAACTGGAGGCCATTGCAGAGCTGGGCTCAGGGTCTAGGTCCTCTAGGCTCTGAGCAAGCATTCCACGCACCGTATCACCTAGGCACCGAAAGCCATTCATCTCTAGCCACCGTACTCCTTAACCTTTGCCTGTCCCAGATGCGCAGGTGTTGGCTAATACCCATAAGACTCACCAGGGCATCTCGAAGACCTTGACAACATCATGATCAAGGTCATGGGGGAAGGGTAGAAATGCATGTTTCTCCCTTTGGATTCAGGTATGGGATTAGATTGCAAGGAAAATCCCTACTCTACCGAGAGTCCTTATGGACTTGAGGACTTTGGTGAGCTTCTGCCCGGGCAGCAGCGTGCTCCTCAGACTCTGAAGGCCTCACCTATGGCCATTGGAGCAGATGGGCTGGGCAGGCAGCATCGTGATCTCGGTGGGAAAAAGCAAAATGCTATTTCAGGAGTACATTTCTGAAGGGATCAACTCTTTTTGATACCTCCTGAGTGGTTTTACCAAATGAGCATTCCATTTATAAAAGGCTTATCAAATTAGTAGTATAGCAAGTTTTCAAGGAAGGTTTATTAGAGATAAATATTTTAAAAAACTGTCACTTAAACAAAAATAGTTTTTAAGTCGAAGGGATAATTAGGTACCTGGAATTAAAGTATGTTTTGAAAAAACAAAGTCTATCTTTGTCTCCTTGCAGATATGTTTCAGCTTAGTCTGTTTTCCTGTGGTATATTTCAGAATGGCAATTTTATGATAGCTACACATTGCCTTTGGCTGTGAAAGTTGAATTCCATCCTTAACATGGTAGAAAATATCCGCTGGATTAATATTCAAACTGTATGATACATGGTGTAGGCAGATACCAAAATGCAACGAGATAACAATAAACATGTTCAGCCTTTTACTCCATCTTATATTGGTTCTCCTTCCTCCCTTTACCTTTGTTCTCTTTCTCTTCTGAGTTAGCTACTTCTGCCAAGAAGTGCTCAAGCTTTGTGGGATAGGGAACTTAGGAGTGAGACCGCAGGTCTGGTAGTCTTCTCCCTGTGGGAAACAGGGAGTGGAAATTCGTTTACACAAGAAAAGCTTTCTTGAGCCCCTAGTATGTAGCAGCTAAAGAAACAGCACAAAGAATAACGATATTGTGCAGCCAACAGGGAGACAAGAGTCAGAAAATAGCCAAGAAATACATTAAGATGTCCATTTAATGCTAAAATGGATGGGTGACCTGGCATGCAGAGTGTCCTTCCTCCACGTGTAGGTTAAGGCAGGGGACAAGGTGGACCTGAGGAAAGTGAGAAGGACCCCACACAGGCCACGCTGCAGAGGGGAAGGTTCTACCGTATGTGGGCAGCAGATACAAGCTGAGAGACCTCTGGCACTTCCACTCCACTTCGGTTTTATCATCTAAAGTATGACTTCACTTTAGGAAGAGCTGAGATGATGAGTACACAAGATGTGTGCTGAGGACCCAGACAACGTGTTGCCTAAGGGAGGTGTCAAGCCTGGTCGCAGCCGACACGACCAGTGATGGCTGACACCCGTGGCCACTCAACTCAGTAACGGCGTCTCTCACCAACTCTGTGACCTGCACAGCATTAGGGCCCATCCAATAGACTTTCATTAGGAAGTGTGCCAAAGCCCATCCCTTCACCATCTCAGCTAATCACATATTTTCTAACCTCCTCCATAAATTTGGCTCTGCTTGAATTATGGTTTTGAGCCCTTTTCCTTTTGCTACGAACAGTCACTTTCTCAGTCCTGTATTCTTTATTTTTTCAGCCCTAATAAGCCCAGCTGTTTCTCGTCAAGTTTCTCTAACTTCAGTTCAAAATGGCGAAGAAGTATCACTTGAAGTGAGATGCACAGGTGGGGCAGGGAAGCAAAGCTGCACTCAGAAGGTGTGCCGAGGCCTGACCCAGCAGTGTTGGTCACGATCAGACCAGCTAATTCTCGTGAACAACCGTAGGTGAGAAGAATCCTCCCTGGGTCATGAAGGTAGCACCTGGAGATGATTCCCGCTGTGGCCCTTAGCAGATCCTGAAGCTATGCCCTCCTGAGCCTTTAGCTTGGTACCAGGACTGTTTTACCTTGGCCTCCTTTTTAGCAATGCAAATTTCAGGTCCTGGGTGCATCCAGAACAGACTGCTAGCCTGAATCTACAGGTGAATTTGGCATTCTGTAGATTGGAAACATCAGACACAACAACCAAAAAAAGACTTTCTCAGGGATGTTAGCCTCAGCCAAGTCTGGGAGCTTTTGAGTCTGTTCCATTTTTTCCTTACAGCTGTGAATTTTGGAGAGAAAGCCTTAAAGCCTTGTCCAGGAAGTACTTGGCGGGCCTCCATGCCCAGCCCGAGTATTAGGTGTTGAGGCCAAGTCTCTCCCCTCCCCTCCTGTCTCCTTGACCCGTGGTACTTGACACCTTCTAACCAGCCACCTCAACTCTCCTGCACCTGATACCCAGCTGGACCTTAACTTCTGCCAGGACAAAGATTGCTGCCTGTCTGCATTTGTCTCGCTGTCCTCCCAGCCCTACGTATAGGCAGTGATTCACCGTGAGGAGCTTCTAGCAGGTGCTCATTAAACCTAGGAAGAATTAACCATCTTCTCATTCAACTTTCCAGTGGCATGTCTTCTGTGGACATGGCCAGCACTCCCCTGTCCTGGAAAAGGTTCTTTTATATCCCCTGGAGTAGATTTCAGGGACCGTACCTCCCTGTCTCATTATCAATCAGTGGATGTCATTGTCACTAAATCCAGGCACTTCCTCATGCAGGAAACAATACCCCTTTCCCTGCTGAAAAGCAAGAAGTGAGGGACAAGTCAGTCACCTTGGCAAGTAGCCCTGCTGCTCTTCTCCTCAGACCCCCAGCCCTGGTGACGCTGCTGGCACTGATCTGGGCATCCCTGTGGCATCTGGGTACCCAGAGACAAAGCAGCAGAGATTGCAGGGTGAGCAGGACCAAGGAAGCTGCTGGTGGCATACCCAGGCCAAAGCAGCCCTGCCTCAGTTTCCCCACTCCATGGCCTCATTGAATTGCCATCACACCCCAGCCATGTGAGCCACCCAAGTCTCTGTACCCCTCTGAGCCTGGGTTTCTGTTGCTGCCAAAGGAGAACATGAGTCTCTATCTTTATCTATTAAAAAGGCTAAAGGAACACAAGGCCCATAAAACTGGCTAATAATTTAAAACAAATCATTTTGACATTTCCCTGGACCATGAAAAGATAGTGCATAAATAGCTGCATGTTTACAACCTTACATGTGTATATAATTTAAGAGTAAGCTCTAATGACTTCACAAAGATGAGATGAAATTCACTTGCAGGCATAGGTGAATCACCGCCTGGCATTCTAGTCTTGGTTCAACCCATACCCTGGCACCCAGTGTCCAATAAAAGTGAATTTGTGGTTCTGCTTTGCGCTCTTGTGTGTGTGTGTGTGTGTGTGTGTGTGTGTGTGTGTGTGCACGCACGCATGTGTGTGCTGTCCTACAGTTTCAACCCAGGGTCTTTACACTGAGTTGAGCTATGTCTATTGCTGAAAGAGGCTGGCTCCTCTCCCAGTCCCAACACTCACAGCCACAGTGGACAATGGATGGCCACGAGAGAACATGTCAGGACAGCCCATGTATTGCCACATGTCACAGTAGACCTAGGTTCTGATGAGAGACTGGAACTACCCCCTCACTGCTCAGATCCAGTAAAAGTAGTAGATGGCAATTAAAAGATAAAGCCTCTGTCACCTTGGGTGGCATCAGCACACACTGCTATCATGAGGACCCCCAATATTATTACCAGCTGCAATAAAAAAGCACTTCTTTGAATGTTCCTTCTACCTAATTGTCAAAACTGAATAATATTATCAGCTTTTTTATCCTTTGAGTATTTTTCTAATAAGAAAGCACAGAGATGCACGGCAAATAAAAGCATAAGATTTGAGAATGCAAAGCAATCATGCAAAATGACTTTCATATAAGTTTGATAAGCAGCTGAAATTTAATAACTACATCGCTCGTATGGTGCTGGATGAAAGTTTAATACTTTCTGCTTTGGCTTCTTTCTTCTGCAAGATGCTTATTCAGAGCTGGAGCTGCTTCTTTCATAGTCAGGGAATGAGAGGTGCAGTGGATTAATCAAAGCCTTGAGAGGCCAGGCCCGGCCCCAGCCCAGGCCGAACTACTACGACTTCGAAGCTAGGCTAAGCTGAGCCCAAGGCTGTCTGTGACCACTGGGGAAGCAGGGTAGGATTTCCATTATCTCAAAAATTCAGGTAAAATGTCACTCACTGTGAAAGCTCACACCTCATTAAAGCTATGAAATAAGTTTAAGTTTCCAAAATGTCTTGGTTAAGGGCAAATTATGCAATCTAAAAAAAGGAAGAGGAGGGGAAAAAGGATAAAGAAAAATCACTTGGAGTTGAATCAGGCTCCATGTCTTTAAAGAGAAGAAGTCAAGTCTAAGAATATGACATTATACACAGAATGCTGTTAGTGGGTCCGCATGCATGCACATAGTACAGAATGAATGACTGCATTAATTAATACGCACGATTGATATGGAATTTATCACTGGGAGTAGTCTGCCTTTTCTCTTTTAGAATTGGGGAAAGTGAGATGCAGGAAGAGGAAATGAGGACCAAGATCACATTGCATGTAGATGAATCCCCACAGGTCTGAGAGCACGTGTGTCACAGTAGGGCTAGCAGTATCCTCTAGGACCTGGGGAGACCCCCGTGGCCTAGGCTGCCTACAAAGTTGGCAGTGCATCTTCCCGGGTGCCCAACACCCAGCCAACAACAGCCACAGCTTGCAATGAACGGTTTTGGACAGATCTAAAACCTTAAAAGAAAGGGAGGATCATTTGCTTAGACGTCATTCAGATGGAAGTGGAAGACTAGTACAAAAGCCGGGCTCTGAACTGACAGATTATCCCAGCTCTGGGTTCAAATGAGAAGAAAGGGAGGATGGGGTCCCAGTGGCGGTGGTCTGGCCCCCACGTAAGCACCACTCAATTGGGGCTGAACTGGCTTGCTTTCTACTGCCCCCTACGGGGAGTTTCCTGCCGAGAATTGAATTGGGCTGCTTCTGGGGATTTTCACTATGGGGGGGGGGTGTGAAGTGTGCAGGGGGTTGTAACACCAGTGCAGAACCCACAGCCCTTTGGCAGCACATCGAGCAATGCAGGAATGCACAGGAGCCTTAAAGGTTGAAGAGAAATCTCAGTAAGACTTGCATTATCTCCTAGGTGAATTTGAGAAAAAGAAAAAGGGCACATGGTGTCCCAGCTACATCCGCCTGCCTGTGTGTATGCAAATATGTACCAAACATAGGGCTGTTTTAGTAGAGGTATAAACAGAAAGCAATACAATGGAGGAACAGCTGATCTCGTCATCAGATCTAACTGCAGCCTTTTAAAAGAAAATGTAACTCCAGATGTTGTCGTAAGAAAATGAATCAATTAGGCAAATGAAGAATCCCCTCATAAATCAGAGGATGAGAAGCTGAGGCCCACCCACTGCTCAGGGGAGCTGAGGCTGGGGTGGAGGTGGCAAGGAGCCTGGGACAGGACAGTGAGGTGGCATCTTCCACCTGCAGGTCAGCTGGCCACCTCCTGTTTCCCCTAAGTTGTGTTTACCTTCTTGAATGTCAGCCGGTCTGATCTGGAAAGAGAGAGCTGTACGTTCTAGCCCTTTTACCCTGCAGAAAATAATGGCTCAGCCCTCAGGAGCAGGGCCCAGTCTAAGCTGGTGTCACTATTCATAAAATAATTGAGTTTACACAAAAAGTGATTTCAGTAATGGTTGCCTTTTTATAAGTATGTACATTTTATTTAAAATTACTGACTCAAAAGGCAAGGTAGAAAAAATCACCTCCAACAACTTCCTGTAATTGCGAATTATTGTGAGGGAAACAGAAGGAAAAGATTTCGAAATTATGAGCCATTATGCTCAAGAGAGAAAGAGAGAGAGAGGTGGGGGAGAGAGAGAGAGGGAGAGAGAGAGAGGGAGAGAGAGGCAGTGGAAAAAAAAAAGACAGCTCGGCTTCATGAAACACAGCTGACAAGCTCCACTAAATTACCCCCGGACCATTACAAAAATCACTTAATTGCCAAGCATTTTGTTAGGTCAATTGACTCTAATTGAAAAAATAACAAAAAGCTTATTATGCTGCAAATGCGGCCGTGGAAAATGAGTCTTCTGTTAGAAGGAAACAATAATTCTAAATTTCAGCTGCTGCTAACACTCCAAAGTTCAGTGTTGCCTTCAGATAGAATCCCCGTGGAGGAGGACGGGAAGAAGCAGTCGCTGATGTTTTTTCTTTTCCGCACCACCCTCTTCTTGTCTTCTCAGGCTCCCCGTTTCTGCCTGGTGCCACCCCACCATACCGCCTCACCCCCAGAGCAGCGCGGCCGACCCAGTGCAGCCCATGTGCCACTACACACCCACTTCCAGCTTCTTCAATCCTGGGTGAAAGTGCGGTAGACCAAGGGTTGGCCAGGGGGCGGTGGCCCTGTGGAGCTGTGCCCCTCGGTCCTGTGCCAACAGCGCTCCCTGGAATGACCCTGCGTGGTGGATAAAGCCTCTCCTCCACCCTTGCTGTTCTCTGAGATCCTCCTTTCCTTTCCCCTCCTGGCTACTGCTTTACCCCCTCCTCTTCCCTCTAAAGCGTGGATAATAGGGCAAGGGAACTTCTTAAAATGCGAAATTTCTCTGCAGTCACCCCAGCGTGTGCATCAGCACGGGCCCTGACTGACATCAAGTGCAGTAATTAAAACCCCACCAGCTGACGCAGGTGAAGATTTATTTATAAATATACATGTTTAGGGTGGCTTGGCCAGAGTTGGTGCATTTGAAAAGGGAATGGACCCCTGCTCTGGCATTGCTTCGATTAGATTTAAATGGAGAGAGTTTGTCATGGGGTTGATTCTGCTTTGCAAAAATGTAATTATTTACCCATAACATTGGAAGGCCAGGGTAGCAAAGTTTGATGGTAGAGCCTTTGTTTGGAAAGCTGGAAGGGAGAAAGTGCGAGTGTGTGCTCCTGGGTGCACAGGAGTTTGAAGAGTAGGAGCTGCAAAGTGAAAGGAAAATCACTTCTGGAGTCCCTTTGTCAACAGAGCGCCGGACTTCTGCCTGGCTTCAGATCTAGGAGGATCAGATGTGGCACCATGCAGCTCCGGGCTCCTCCGTGGGAGCTGGGGAGGCGGCTGGGTCCCAGGAGGCCTGGTGGGCTGGAGGTCAGAAGCCGGAAGCACACCTGCGCTCCCTCCAGGGCAACCTTCTCTCTGGGCCTCCTGCACAGCAGCAGTTTGGCGCCTGCCTCCCAGCCCAGGCCCTCGGGCGCCTGCCAGCCTTTCCCTTTCTGCCCATGTGACATCCGCTTCTAGTGGTTGCCTTTGCAGAGCCCGGTATCATTTACCCAGGGCAGGGGCAGCTCTATCAGGCCACACATCACGCATGTGTGGTATCTTAAGGCCTCTCAGCTGGAGACAACAGCGGGGCAGCCCGAGAGCCCAGCATGTCACCTGGCACCCTGGCAGGCGGCTGAACTTAAGAGTAAACTGAACCACTGGGGTGCCACAGGTGTTCAGAGCACAGGAGGCAAGGTTGAAAATCAGATAGGAAAATGGGGAGCATGCAGAAGTTTAGCCAGGTGGGGGAGGGGGTGGGACTGGGGGTGGGGGTGCGGGTGGGGGGTGGAGCTCCCACTTGGCCCAGTTTGGCCTGCGGGAAGGGCCTCAGGAAGGGCAGGCCTGAAGCCTGGGCCACGGGAGGGCAAGATGGACCCAGGAGCTGCGCCTGTGACCCAGAACGCCACACAGTGGCTGCTTACAGAGGGGCTGGCCCTGTGAAGGCTGCAGAGCCCTACTGAGGGAAATCAAAGTGAACGATGGTGAATTTGGACCCTCTCGCCAGACCAATGGTCTTCATCAATTAATCACAGCCAAATAATCACCACCTACATTAAAGAATAATACATGAAAAGGACAGGCCCTCGCTGTAACTTATTCAGAAAGGGCTGCCTCCCTAATCCCTCTGAGTCCTGACATGTTAACTGGGTAGCAACTAATTAGATGTCAAAAATTCATAAGCGCTCTTTAATATTGCATATATCTGCAGCCGACATTTCAATATGAGAGCTGTATACACAGAAGTCACCACAGCATTAGAACACAGCAGGGTGGGAGAAATAAAAGGGGACCAATAAAAACAATGTCCCTTAAAAACCCCAGAGACTACTGGCTTTGGAAGTATGTACTCTCCTATTCAGAAAAGGTATCACCCTAATAAGAATTATGGGCAAGGGGCTTCTCCACTCCATGCTGCGTGGATGGAGAGCGAGTGCTGCGTGGATGGAGAGCGAGAGGAGACAGGCTTACCAAAGGCACTGCCAGGTAAACAGTAATTTATTGTGCATGCATAATGGACATTATCCACTGTCCTGACGCTGGACCATCTTGAAAGCCGTGTTATTGCGGCCTCCACGAGGGGCTCTCTGCTCTCCCTGCTCCCTGCTCTTCCTTCTCTCTTGAAGCGGTGATGCGGGCAGGCAGCTCTTGTCTGTCTCAAGCCATTGGCTGTCACACAGGGAACACCTGAAGTTAGTGGATTCAGGAAGTGAGTGAGTTTGCCGGCCCCGTGATATATATGTCGCCGGCAAGTGAACTTGTATTTCAAATGCTGGGGACCATATTTTTATGAAACAAGGCTTTTTCTGTCGGAAGAATTATAGGAATGTGATATAGTACAAGGCGCCGAGATTAAAAACAATGCATCATAGCAAGGAGAAAAGGCGCTGCTGTATGACTTCCAGCCTTTAATTGAACCTCTCAGGAGCAGAGAGAAGGGCTCCCAGGAACCCGAGGGAGGAGCGCGCTTTGATTTTTTTACTTCAAGGAAGTGTTTTGGTGGTGGTGGTTGTTTTGTTTATTTTTATGTCTCAGCACATGTGTCCTACAGGTATCATGCACACATGTGAAGACATGCACACATGCACACACTTACAGCAGTGCTACTGTTACTGTTTATGTCTAGTTGTCCCCCCAAAGCCTCATGGAGTCATTGGGCAGGGACTTCTAGAGTTTGAGACTTGATCCATGATCCCTGGGATTATGGGTTTTAGTACTGATGGAATTATGGGTGGAAGTACTTCTGGGATTATGGGTGTAGCCTAGGGCAGGAGCTAAGGCGGAGAGCCTGAATGTAATATAAAGAGAGACAGACAGACTGGAGCTCTAGCTGGTGCTGCTGCTCTGCTGCCCTGTTTGGTTGGCTGTCTCTGCCACCATTTTGTTACTGTTCCGCCGCCATGAACTGGATGCTCTCCGCCCTGCTCCACTCAGCCTTGGGCCAGCCGAATATGGACTGAAACCTCTACGAACTGTGAGCTAAATAAACCTTTCCTTCCTTCATTTCGAATGTCGGGTATTTGTCCCAGCAACAAGTGAAAAGTAACTAAGACAGCTACGAAAGGCGCATCTCGTTTTCTGTTCCCACTGTGGCGTACTCTAACAAAAGCTACTGCTGACATTCGAGGGAGGAGGAAATTGGGGGAGGTGCAAGAGGCTCTCTGAGTTCCTAGTAGCTTTGCACAAGTCCCTATAGAAGCCCAAGCCTCAGTTTTCTCCTCTGCAGGACTGACAAAGACACACCTTCCCCCTTGGTTGGGGGTCGCTGGAAGGACATCAGGAATGGCTGGGCATCTGCAGAGCTATGAAATATCTTCATACTGATTTGGGTTGGGCCTATGGCCTGGCTGACCTTGCCCTGTGCCTTGTAATGTGGACTGTTTTCTAATGTCAGGTGATTTCATTTTTTCTTTTCCTCAAATATCTGTACAGGGTATGAATGAAGCCCATAGCTTTGAGGAATGAGGAAAGCCATGGTTTTGGAGAAATTCCTTCCAAAAGCCAGTCCAGCATTTCATCTCCTAGTGTATGTATGTCATCCTTGCATTTGCATGTCACCAGTCTTCCACTGTCCCTTGAATGTCAAATCTGAGAGGAGTTTTACCAAGGAAAGGTGAAACTCTTGCCTGTCATCTGGCCAATGGTCTGTCTTTGTCTGATTCTACAGGGTCTTAGATTTTAAATACACTATACAATTCAGGCTGGAAAATTGTTTTCTGAGCCACTCTTGGGTTCAAATTCACCACATTTCTTTGTTAGTTTTGATACTGATCCTTTCTTACAGCATTAAATCAGGCTCTCCCCTGGTTCCAGTGTCTCCTTTCAAAACAGGAGTCTCCACCAGCTTTGACTGGTTACTAGGAAAGTAAGTTCCCACTTGGACTGTCTTGAACAGAGGAAGTAAGATATTTCTTCCTTCCAGTTGGTTAGCACTAACATCCAGGTCATTTCACCAATTAATTTCATCACTTATCTTGTTTCCTTATCCCTTCCTTCCCTCATCTTTCAAATATCTGAGTGCCAAACACCAATCAGTAGTGCCAATCCATGTGTGCTTTGCTGTACTAGGAAAAAATAGTGGAATTTTCTACTTCCAAGAGCTCAAAGTGCAGTGTTAAGGGAAATAAAGGACTCAGATATAGATGCAAGTTCCAGGAAAGCAGCAGACACTTGGAGGGAGGCGACGGGAGTGCGCAGCTGGGCATCTCATCTGCTTGGGGAGTGAGGACCCCACACATGGAACCCCGAGGTGTCAACTACTCAGTGGAGAATGGAGCATCTAGTCGGGATGAGAGATGACAGTAGTGCATCAACAGAGGCTGAGGGTACAGGCACATAAAGGTGCAAGTGTGCAGCTCAGTAATCCTGGCTCTCTCTCCTCCACTCACCTACTTTCAGGAAATAGCTCTTAGCATCATTGGAGAGCAAGCCTCCCTCTCCTTTTCTCAGCCACTATAACTGACCCTGCCTCCATATTTAGTGGTGAGCCCTCGTTAGCTGCACCAATTATTGCATCCGTCTCTGACCACTGCAATTGGCTCACAGATGAGGACATAAGCCAATCAGAGTGACATGTGAGATGTTCTCAGAGAATTCTGGGAAAGAGAAATTTCCTTTTCCTAGACTCTCAGAAACCCGTCTGCTTTTGAATAATGTGGCATGGAGTTGTGAGGTCTGCAGTTGCTAAGGTACTTTTTCTCTTTTGTATCAGTCTGGAGCTTTGAGGGGATATTTCAGAACTTCTAGGGCCACTGCATGGTGCAAGGAGTCAGGAGGTAAAGCCAAAATCATGAAGGACAGTATAGAGAAACAGAGGCAGTGGCTGACGTGGTAGAGCTTGAATTGCAGGATCAGTTCTCCCCTGAAGCTACGTGACCGTGAACATCGCACTGACATGAGCCAATACATTCTGAATATGGTTGGAAATCACCTCGGAGGAGGACTTACTTCATTTGAAGCTCAGGATGTCCGAAATGAAAGTCAGAGTAGTGAAGCCTAGAGCAGATGATGGTGGCCATGTTGGGACGATGGTGTGGGTGGTGGCAATGGCGATGAAGGTGATTTATTATGGTCATGACAGTGAGGGAATGATAAGGACAAGAACAAAAACAGCTACTGCACATGGTTTATGGTGAGTCAGGAAGTAGAGTCAATGTCGTCGAAATATTAGCTTCCTGGATACTGACAGAAACCTCATGAGGCAGATATTAGCTTTTCTAGTTTACAATGCAACAAAATACATGAAGAAGGGTCAGTGGGTGCCCCAAGGCATACAATACCAGAAGAAGAGGGGAAACAAAGATCCTGATCATTCCCTATAAAGCCTGAGTTCACAGTAGGAGGCCAGAAAAGGGGTGTTGTTGATGTACTGGGTCCAGATCCAGAGATTTGTGGTGGGACAACAGAAATGCCTTGCCTCAGAATTGTCTCCCTGTCCTCCTCAGACACAGGTTCCACCTATACCTGAGGTACCTATACCTGACTGCAGCACTTTCCCACAGGGCTGGGTTGCTTGTCTCCCCTCCCCCAGCTCCTGGGATGTCCTGGGAGCACCTGGACAGCAGTGCATAAATAGAAACATCCTATAAACAGAGGAAAGAGGACAGGAGCAATGATATTGACAGAAAAGAGTGTAGATATATAGAGGTGGATTTTTTTTTAAAAAAAAGATATATTAGTAAGAGAGAGGGAGAAAGGGCAAGGAGAAATGGAGACTAAAAATAACTGGCTTGTTTGATTGTGAAGGTCCATGGATCCCAAGATCCGTAGCCAGCAAGCTGGAGGAGCAGGAATTGCAATGCTCCAGAGCAAACCTAAAGGTCTGAGAATCAGAAGAGTCATAGTGGAGAAGGCCACTGTGCCAACTCAGGAGGCAGACAGAGGAAGGTGCCTTCTTAGCTGGTGAGGCTCAGCCTTTCTGTTCTGTTCTGTTCTGTTCTGTTCTGAGCTGTGCTGTGCTGTGCTGTGCTGTGCTGTTCTGTGCTGTGCTGTACTGTTCTGTTCAGGACTTTGATCAGTCAACACTCATGCACAGTGGGAAAGGGAAGCTGGCTTCCTCAAACTCCACCAGTTTAGATACTAATCACATCCAGAAGCACCCCCAAAAAAACACAGACAAATCTGACCAAATATCTACTTACTTCATGCCCCTGTCAAGCCGACCATAAGAGATAGGTATTAGGACTTGGGATGAATTTCCATGGCACATAATATAGTGCTAGATAAACAGTTGGGGCTCAACAAATACTTTACATCTCAAGGAAATTATGGGGCTATAGAGGAAAGGGATTGAAGATGTATAGTGTGCCTAAAGAGAGTCACCTACAGAGAAAACATTCTCTCAGGCTTTCACAGAGAGCAAACTGGTCAAGCAATGGTCATGACTCATCCAGATGGCTGACACTGACAACAACTATACAAAGCATTGTGCATGGTTACAAAGTAAATCCTGAGGCGATTTGACTGACCTTGCGAGATACAAAAGTTACATGCTTTGCTACACAGGTCTTGCTTTAACTTGCTCTCAACCACTCAGCAGAAAAGTTTAACCACAAGGCATAAAACAGAAAGCTAGATTAGAATGCAGAGCTGTAAAGGGTTTAAATCAATAGTTTCCAACATTGTCAGTTTTTATCAATAACCCACTGTGATTATGGAACACTGTGTGTACAACTACTTTCTCTTAGTTCAGTGAGAAATAAAAAAATTTGTATCAATAATGATTAGAAAAATTTTCACATTTACACCCTGTGCTCTATGTAACTAATAGGACAATAATATGCATTGTATCAAATTTTGGAAATGTACTACTAACATGTTTTGAAACTGTCACATTGTTATTTCTTATTAAATGTAATAAAAATAATTTTTTTAAAAAATGCTTTGTATTAACTGCAAGAAATGACCAGCCTAGCTGACAATCTTTGGCAAAGGAGACACAACCCCAGAGTACAATATTTACTCGTAAAAGCATAACATTCAACTGGGACACGCTGGCTTACCCACTGCTCTTTTGTACCTGACTGGTGAGCTCAGCTCTGCTATGAGACACAGCCTCATCACCATCTCTGGTCTGGAAGGACTTCAAAGGGAGCTGGAATTCAGGGGCTCCATTGAGCATGAGGCATGAAGAGCCCAGCTCCCAGCACTTCAAGGCCCCAGCCAGCATTGTTCCTGTCCACGAGGGGTGTTGATTTCTTAGGTTCCCATTGTACAACTGCCCCTTCAGCCATGGGGACCCCATTTTCTGTCATTTCAGCTCTGCCAAGATGAGGCCTCTGGGCTCTCAGATGTGTAATTGCTCAGGACTTTCTGCTGAGCACCACACCCTAGGATATGGCCCTGATTTGGGGCCCCTTTTCCAGAAAACCTGTGTTCCTGGAGTCTCGAGCTTGTCTGGTCACATTTCTTCCATATCCAGACATCTTCTTGCTCCCATTTCCGGTTTCAAGCCCTGCTTCTCCTGCCTTCAAGGTTTCCCTGTGTGATCAGCACAGTGTCCCTTCCAGTAACAGCCCTGCTCTGAGGGCCAGAGTTAGAACCAAGAGGCAAGGAGAACAACTTGTTTCCAAGCAGAGAAGACTCCTGAGTCAGGTCCAGGTCCAGCTTAGACTGTGGGATCCCAGCTGAGCTCTTGTACCAGATTCCTGAACTTGAGTTGGTGACCTCTAATCTGCCCCTCCCATGCCTTGCACAGGTCAAAATGGACATGAGCAAAGAGGAGTGGGAAGGAAGCAAGGAGGATTGGAAAGGACTAGTTTCAGGGCTTGGGCTTGAGAAAAGGCCAGAAGTAGACCTTGAATTGAATGGGGACCATGAATAGGTGTGCTCTGCAGGCCAGGAAGTGATCTCATTTTCCTAGGCCTTAACTTTATTAAGTGAACTCTTCCTTAGTTTCACCATCTCGGGAAACATTGAGTGCTCCATATCTTGGACCACACCGAGAGAAGACATTCTGCCTAGATATCTGCCACCATTACAAACTTCCACCAGGCCTATCTTTGTGTATGTGGGATGCCAATTTTATTTTGTAATAAGCTTCATTTCCAACCTACAGTGAGCTCCAGCAGCCAGGAATCAAGACAATGAACCAAAGGGATGTGATCTGTTCTGTATCGTGATGTAAATATCGATGTGACAACTCCATTATCCATGGATAAAGATCAAGCCCCAGTCATAGCCAGTGTTCTCTCGTTGTGAACTTCAACTGCTTTGTTTATGAGAATCACCATATCCTCCTGAAAGAATGTTTCTATGTGAACCTGAGTGAATTGAGCCCAGAGGAGCTGTCATGTCCTCTGAGTTCTCATTCCCCAATCAGCTTCATGGAGGCAAATGTGGGCCTCAAGAAGCCAGGAAGAAGTCACAGTGGTACTCATCTTGGTGAATCTGTGGAGAGACCCCCTACGTGACCCTCATTACCTACTCCTCTTGCAGTTGTAGCAAGGGTTTGGCTTCTGTGGCTTTACACTGAAGAGACTGATCTTGTGCTGTGGACCCCTCCTCCTAGGAGCTGCATCTATCACCCCCATGACCCCAACACAAGTGGTTTGCAGTCAGTAGATTACAAAGGATATCCAAATACAATGTTTAAAAATTGTGGCACAGTTGAGACTTATATTGTAAGGTTTATGTGGGAGAGGTCATACATGTTGTGGGGCCAGGATGTATAGAGCAGATTCGTAATCTGCTCTCAGCATATATCAGGTATAGAATTCAAGGGGGAAAGCACCATTTCTCGGTCTTCTGCTGGACCAAAAGCTGAGACTTATCCTCACCTGGACGCAGAAATCCTCGTGCTCCAAACTCTTTGAAAATGATAGCCAACCCTTGGCAGCCTCAGAACTACAGCTGGGATGGCCAGGCAGGGAGCAGCCGTGAGTTCACCTAGGGTACTCACTGAAGTGAAGAATATTTTAAGTCAAAGATAAATGAAGGAATGGCCCATGATAGTGGGTGTGAGACTGCTGTCTCTGGAGTCATGGCTCAAATAGAAGCTATGAACTTGCAACTGTTGAGGAGTCCTACTGTACAGACCCAGAAACTAAGTCAGCCCCCAACAGTCATAATTAATGAAAAGCTGTACAGCATCATGCTTCACAGAACGCATACTTCACTGACATCTCCCAGAAGAGGGCTCCTGCGATAACTGCTTTCATGCTCTGTCTGTTAGGTACTGAATCCTCTGTGCTCACTGGACTCCTCCTCAAAGGTCAGCTGTGGCAGCAGTGACATCCACACTGAAAGCCTTGGCAAAGGGAAGGCCCAGATGAAAGGGCTCAGTGGGGCTGGACAGAGTCAAACCAGCACCAGCCGAGTCTGGAGAGCTGGTGTGGTTCTGTTTTCCAGACCACGTGTGCACCTAGCTCCACAGAACTACCCAGGTAGAAACCATGAATGGACGGCCTTTATGCTTCTGGCTTCCCTAATTATTCCTTGAGTTTTACAGTTTACTGTGAACCTAGCCCATTCCTTGTGAAATGTTGTAGAAGTAATAATCCAATTAGATGCTTAGCAATCACATGGAATTTGGACATACAGTGATACTGCAATTCACAAGTGTCTTGGTTCTCAAATGGAAGCACTTAGCACAATTCTCTTTCTTTCCACAAACTCCACATGGGATGGTGGAGCCGTCTGCCCAGAGCTGTGAGAGAAACTAAGTTGGTGAACCGGTGTACCACAGTGATGCAACTTTTATGAGAGATCTGGTGTGTCACGGTTGGGAGAAGAGACTCATGATCTATGGATGAGGCCTGGTCAGAGTGCACAGAAGTGCCTGCTCCCCAGGTGTCCGTGAATTGAGAAGAGAGCAGAGGGAAAGGGATGTGGAGAGCTTCAAGGACAGAACGCCCCTAAGCAGGAGCCACTGGCATTGTGGCCTCCTCCAAAGCCACTGATGGTGTGGCCCTCTCTTTCCTCAATGCTCATCCTCACAAATCTGGAGCAGATAACTCTTGCATGAGATAGAATGAAAAGATGCAGTGACTGTTACATTAGAGATAATTTACTGTAATAAAAGGCATATTTCTATGAGTCCCCTTCCCAATATTCTCCCTGACCTTGGGCACACTCATCCCATCATTCCTGCCATTTTCGGAAGCAGCGCTTTGCTCCTCCCTCCTGGGTCTTTGGTGGCACTGTGACTGCCTCCATGTTCAAACTTGATTCAAAGCATTGACCTTCCATGGTCATTTTCAACCTTCAGAAGGTTGAGGAGTCCCGTAGGGGCAGATCTGGTGGATGAGGTGGCTGAGGACATGTGGTGGTGGGCTCATGAGCCTGCCCCTCCACTGATGGCTTGCAAAGCAAACACCCTGCCTTGGTCACACGCTGTGATGGTGATTCCCTCCAGATTTCCTGCACAGAGACGTGCAAGAGTTCTCCTGGCCAGGCAAACAGGTGACAGACTCATGCCCACAGAAGATGAGGATGAGGATGGTGACCATGACCGTGCAGACACAGTGGAGGCAGCACCAGCAGAGTGGCGGCTTTAGTGCTTTCCAGTGGCTGCATGGGCTCCTGCACACATGAGGCATCCACAGAAAGGCCTGCCCCCATGCATGGCAGGACAATCTCTTTGTTTTGGAAAGAGAAAGAAAGAAAAGAATGCATCTGCAGGCCTGCATTCTGTGCAGGACAATGGTTGGCACCTTACCTTGTCCCAGGGTCAGCCTCCCTAAGTAGTAAAATTGTGCAGCAGCCCACCGGGGTATGTGGAGGCCAGTTGTCGTGTTTCACAGTGACCTCTCAGGGCCAAGGAGGGCATCTTCTTGCCCACAGGAGCCACTTAGTAAAACCTGAGGGAAACATATGCTGACTGGGTTTCTACTCTAAAATTTTTCTTAGCACTCATTTTGTGACCATAACATTAACATTCATCTTAAGGCATAGGTACATGTACCTGATGCATATTGGCACTTCTTACTACTTTTTCTTTCGTCCTCCTCCCATCTTCTCTAGATTCCTTTCTGATTTTCAAACAAATAAATTCTTGCTTCATAGGGGTCTATTTATCTTATTTTATTTATTTATTTATTTATTTATTTATTTATTTATTTATTTATTTATTTATTTATTTATTTTGCCATACCAGCGATTGAACTCAGGACCCTGTACTTGCCAGGCAAGCACTTATTCTACTGAGCTGTCTCCATGGCCTTATCTTTTGTGTTGTGAAGACCTTTCTACAGCATGTGTTTCATATAAAAGAAATTACTGTAGTTAAATGCATGCATCTGTGCATTTCATTTAATATTATGGTCTCTGGGTGCAGCTGCTTTCCTGCACATGACTCTAATCCTTCTTTACGGGACAGTAGTGCTCCAGATCCGGCTCTCTGTTCTCTCCCTCTCTACCTTTGTGACAAGGATTGGCTTTCCCCTCAGTCCCACAGATTGGTTGCTTCTAAGCAAACTGCTGGCCATCTCTCGCCAGCTCCCCAGTGATTTCTTTTTGCTTGCAAATCATATATGTCTTTATATATTTCAGATGGAAAAGTGAGCACTGAATAAAACCAGCAAAGAGGACTTTTACTTACAACCAACCCAAATCGCAAAGAGCACCTCTATCCACAAGAAAGCTCAAAGAAGAACCGTGCTCTCCACCTTAAGGCAATATTTTAAATGACAGAATGACCCACAGAGAGAGGTACAAAAATAAAACCCAAGTTGAAGTATGAAACAGAAATCAGAAGTATCATGAACCTTTAAAGAGAGGAAGCAAAATTCACATTATGACAAAGTTATTATTGCATTTGTTGTGAGCATCCACTACAATTGCATGATTAAAACAACCTGGAGTACTCATCTGCAATCCAGCACTCGGGGAGGCTGAGGTAGGAGGATCCCACATTTGAGTTCAGCCCGGAGCACTTAGTGAGGTAGTGAGAACCTGTCCAAAAATATTTTTTTTTTAATTTTAAAAAGGAGTGAAAAAGAACCCGGTGCATGTACAGTGAAAAGCATTTTGGCACTTATCACAATTAAGTAATGTGTCCATTTCCAAAGAAAAACCCTAACAGCCAATAGCTTTCCTTTCTATTAGCCACAATTATTTAGAAAATGTTAAAAAGTAAGTTATTCTCTCTGGAAGTCGGAAGACAATCACCCCGGCAGCACAATGTGCACACACAGTGTCTGCCTTGAGGAGACCTAGTCTGCTGAGGTAGGACAAGGACCTGACGTGGACACCTGGATCCCATGTCTCTTGAAGTACCTTGTGCCATTGCCGGCCCTTTGTGCTGGGCACTTGCTGTGCCCTAGGGTCCTTCCTCCCAGTTTTAAGGTTGGGTGAGAGTTTGTTTGCATCTAGATCAGACTCTGTTTCAGAAAGAATTCCCTAACTTCCTGGTCCAAATTTGCATATTGTAATGTTATGATCTTAATATCTGTCCACATCTAGCTAGCTAGCTCCACCTCTACCTCTACCTCCACTTCCCTCTCCACCGCCACATCCCTCTCCATCTCCTTCTCCCTCTCCCTGAATATGAGAAAGGAGTCTTGGGCACCTCTGATCCTCAGCTCCACTGGGCCGAAGCTACAGGTGATCTGCCACCTGTCCTTTGTGTCTGGGGAGCAAGAGTCTTGGAAGCTTGAATCCTAATAGAGGGGACCCTGAGGTCAGCTCATGACGATGGTGTCACTTTGAGCTCAGTTGTAACAGATCTCACTGGTGATACTAGAGAAAAGGCATGAGGAAAACCCTACAGAGCTGGTATCACCAGTGCAGGAGCTGCCACACGTGTGAGGCAGGAAGAGTGGCACAGTGTCTTTGTGTCTCTTACACTCACACGCACCATTCACTTCACCTTCTTCATAGCACTTCACAGTATTCTGAATGACTGCATTCACTTATTAGCCTGTTTGTCATCTGTCTCACTGAATCGAAAGCCCTGTGAAGCATGATTGTTTCTGCTCACTTCTATGTGTGTGAAGAGTCAACGCTCAACATATATGCATTCAATTAAATTTGAAAACAACAACACAATCTCTCTCTCTCTCTCTCTCTCTCTATATATATATATATATATGTATATATATAGATAGATATAGATATAGATATAGATATAGATATAGATAATAACTACAGGTGTTGGGAGGTAGCTCAGTGATCTAAGTGTCTGCCTGGCAAGCACAAAGACCTGGGTTTGATCCCCAGTACCACATGCCATGCCAGACCCAGAACCCTGTGCTGTGTCAGACCAAAAGCTGTATGTGGTGGTTCATACCTGTAATTGCAGTATTGGGGAGGCTGAGACAGAAGGATCACTATGAGTCCAAGCTGTGTAGTGAGACCATGTACTAAGTAAATAAACAAATGATTTTAAAAAGAAAAAGAAAAACTAGTTTTTATAAGTCCAAAATCTACTCTGATGTAGTACATAGACTTTAGTAGTTCAAAAGTAAAAGATCAAACTAGATAATCCCCATGATGAAAGTGGAAGCTTGGTAAGCAATGCTGGACTTCATTTGGGAGAAGAGATACATAAGGAAAGGAGAATGAAACGGTGCTCTCTTACCCCAGGTCCCTCAGGCTGTGGTTTCAGTTTCTTGCAGTCGGTTGTGGTGTGCCAATGTTAAGTGGAAAATTCCAGAAATAGCCACTTTGAAGTTTTACTGAACGCTGCTCTGAGCAGAGTGAGGAGACCTAGCATTGTCCCACTTTGCCCCACCCAGGGCCTGGCTCATCTTTGTATGGTATTTCTACCCTGTGTAGATGATCTCCACGTCAGTTACTCAGTTAGTCATCTTGTTTCTCACATCAGCTGCCATTGTATAGCACTGCTTATGGCCAGGTAAATTTCACTGTCACCTCACAACCTCTGAAGGATACGGGTATCCCAGGAGAAAGCACGAGATACTTCACCTAAGCGCGAAAGTAGAAGCATTTGACCAAATAAGGAAGAAAATGATATGTGAAAGCTGATAAGATCTACTGTCCCACTAAATCTTCTGTGTACGAAATTGTGAAGGAAGAAAAGTAAATTCATACTAACTTGGCTGTTGCCCCCCATCTGTGAAAGTTAAAGCCACAAAGCATGGTAAGTGCTTAGGTTGGATGAAAACAGCCTTCAATCACAGGGCTCTAGGCCCAAGCTACAGGCACCAGTGGGGAGGGTCTTGGAGCCTGTCCCACATAGATGTGGGCTTTACAGTACAGGTGATGCTTAAAGTAAGACAAAGTAGGGGCTCAGAGGCTAACCATGTCAGGAAACATTCTGTAATTTCATAAAAATGTAAACTGTCAACCATGTGTTCAAGGATAGATAAGCACTGTCACAGCCAGCTCCTTAGCAGAACGTCATAAGTAGAGCAAATGGCCTGATGAGAGATGGCATAGCAGGAAACAGAAGTGAAGTGTGGGAAAACTTGGCAATGCATCGTGACATAGGGTAAGAAGAATCCAGGACGAGCCCTGACATTCTCTCTGTCTAGTGAGGATCCATGACAATCTCTCTGCCTCTGATGAGGACTGTTAGAGATGGCAAATGCAATGAATTTTCTAGGTGTCCTTTCTATTTAGGTTGCCTTTTATGAAAAAATCGAAGGGATCATATGAATGTGACTAAGGTTGCTAATCAGTTGAATTTGAGCTATTAAAAAGAGAGACATTATTTTGGGTGGATTTGGTTTGACCACATAAGACCTTAACAGTGACCTCCTCTGAGTTGAAGGTTCATAATCTGAGTAGGATGAAGCTTGTGGCAAGGACCCGAGAACAGATGGTATGAAAGACCACCAGTCCTTGGCGGGTCAGCCCTGAGGAGGACAGTGGACTTTGGCCAGCCAGTTGCTGGGAAGCAGACTCTCCCAACACCCCTAAGGAGAAGGAAGCAGATTTCCCCTTGGTGGAGTTCCCCAATGGGGACAGTTCCATCACATGTAGACTTCATCTCTGGGAGGCTGGGAGCAGGGGCTCACAAGGTAAAGAACTACAAATCTACAAAGGGGGTACAAAGCATCCCCCTGTGTTAGGTCAGGGACTTTGCAGATGTCAAAAAACAAGTACATGGGGAAAGGGAATAACAAAGTACTTTTCAGCACCCCGAGTGTGTGAGCTACAAGGGGACTACTAGCATGTGTTTCCATAAAGTACTCTCCCACGAAGTAAATTTAAAGCAATTCAATGACTAGATGGAAAAGCAAAACCAACATTTACTAGTCAATTCCAGCTGCTGGAATAAGGAACCATAGACAAGGCTGCCATAAACAACAGAAACATATTTCTTGCTGTTTTGGAGGCTGGAAAATGGATCAGCGTGCCAGCATAGCCAGCCTCCCTGAAGGTCTCCACCTGGCTGGAGAAAGATGACTTCCTGTTGTGCCTTCACATGGCTAGGAGCCAGGGTCAGGCTCTGATGTATTATTATTATTCTTTTCATCATCATCATCATCGTCATCTTCATCGTCATCATCATCATCATCATCATCATCACCATCCTCCTCATCTTCCTCCTCCTCATCATCATCATTGCTACTATTATCAGGATATTGTATCCACTATCAGGATAGTTGCTGTCATGACAGCTCTGCCCTCATGACCTAACCAGTACCACAAAGCCCACCTCCTCTTAGGGTGTCAATGCAAGACTTTTGGGGGGATACAGACATGCAGCCCATACCATCTATGGTATCATCTCCCACCTCAGAAATAGAAGTGTAATTTTAAAGCATGACAATAAAAGGAAAAGTCTTAGACAGTTCAACAGAGTGGACTATGCAAAACTGAAACATCTTGAGTTGAAATTAGTATGAATCTGGGCAACTTTTTACCTCAGAGACAGTAGGTAAAACCAAGTATTTTTTTCTATACAGAAAGAATAGAAAAAAATGTATTAAGTATTCATGTGTTAGTGTGTATATCTGTATTCAGGACAACATAGAATGAAAACACTAACAGAAAAAATTCCAAATCAAATGTTTCTGGATTGTGAAATTATTCGCAATTCCAAAATTACCTCTGTAGATTATACTCTTATTCAGTTTACATTTCTGTATTAATGTTATGAATATATGAGAATAATAATTATACATTACATATAGTATTTCACTATATTACTACAGAGACACTTTGCAATTTAACAGAATCATTTACATTTATAAAATTATAGGCATATTTTTAAGACATAAAGATAAAAATGTATTAGAGCACAACTGCATACACACACTGTGATGATGGCTCTATGTAAATGCTTGGAACACAGAAATGAAGAAATTTGGATGATGTCTATGGCCATTAAAATAGGAGATGTTCTAGAGCAGTGGAAGAGTTGGGCTCTTTCAGACTTTCTTGTATGTCTACATAGATAGATTGGATGGAGGGATGGTTGGATCGGCAGCCTTGCCATGGGTATCAGTTTCCTGTAGCCACTGGAACAAAATGTCACAGACTGAATGGTCTAAACCACAGAGACTGATCTCCTCAGAGTTCAGGAGATAAGAAGTCTGAGGCCAACATGCGGACAGTGCTGGCTTTTAAGGGCCTCTCTGGGCATACTGGTGACATCTTGTTTAAGTTTCTGTCTCTCTTCTTGTAAGGACACCAAGTGGCACTGGGTAAGAGCTCACCTAAATTACCTCATTTTAATTTAAGCCTTTAAAGTTTCTATCTCCAACTTCCTGTTCCAGCCCAGACCCAAACCGCACCGCTGGGAGCTGAGCCTGTGTGCCCGCCGCGGGTAAGCTCCCTGCGCCCCTCTGCCCCGCCTCTGCGTTCCCGCGACTAACTTTCTGTTCCAGCCCAGACCCAAACCGCACCGCTGGGAGCTGAGCTTGCTCGCCCGCCTCGGGTAAGCTCCCTGCACCCCTCTGCCTCGCATCTGCGTTCCCGCGACTAACTTCCTGTTCCAGCCCAGACCCAAACCGCACCACTGGGAGCTGAGCCTGCACGCCAGCTGGGTCAGGATCCTTGGCCTGCCTCCCCCCCCCGCCTTTTTTTTGTTTGAACCCCTCCAGCCCAAGCTCCAGCACCGAACCCATCAAATAGCCCGTTTGGAAACCGATCTGGTCCACGAGCCTACCAGGACTATTCAATCCCAAAGCACCACCTCCACCTACAGAACACATCCGCCAGGATTCACAAAAGCTAGCAGCCAGAGCCCCAACACAAGAGTCAGGAACCTCTGTAGAAGAACCACCTTGGAGTCTCCAGACCAAACGCCCATAGACACAGCATAACATCACCAAAGTGCAGAGGTTGCTTCCATACAAAATGATAAAAACAAGGAGTAGGAGGCAATCTCAGGACCCGTGCCCACCCAAACCAAATACAGAAGACACTATCATGGAAGAAAATGAGAATTATACAGATGAAACCTCTGAATTGGTATCATCTGAGGCAGACAGACAACTGCAGAAACTTATAGAGCAACTGAGATCAGAGATAACATCTGAAGTAAAAAAAGAAATACATGAAGTGGAAAAACAGCTGGAGAAACGTATAGAGGACATCAGAGCAGAAATAATATCTAAAGTTGACAAAGACATGCCTAAATCAATAGCATCCCAAGTAGGGGAACAACTACACAAAAGTAGAAAGGAGAATAGAACAAAAATAATCTCTGTATTGGAGAGAGAAAGGATAACCATAATGACAGACTTCAATACTATTAAAGAAGACATCGATAAAAAATTAGAGGAGAGTAGAAAAATGATGGACTCCCTGACGGAGCAATATAGGAAAGACATAGATCGCATGAAACAGTTTCAAAGAGATATACAAGAAAATAAAACCTCGATCACAAGTTGGCAGAGCCGAATGAACGAAA
>PVJA010028194.1:0-27846 GCA_004027025.1 Myocastor coypus
TTTTTTTGTCTTTTTGACACAGGGTCTCGCTATGCAGTTGAGGCTGGCCTTGGGCTCACTTTTGTAGCCCAGGCTGATCTCGAATTTGCACCAATCCTCCTGCCTCAGCCTCCCGAGTGCTGGGATTACAGGCGTGAGCCACCACGCCTGGCTACTACAGTATTCTTGAGATTCCACCTAACCCCAGAAAGAATGGTTATTATCAAGAAACAAACAAATAACAAATGCTGGTGAAGGTATGGGGAAAAAAGTAATGCCTTTCAACCACTGTGGAAATCAGTGTGGAGATACCACAAAAAACTAGGACTAGGGGTTTTATCTGTCCCAGCTAGTCCCCTTCTTGGTATCTTCTAAAAGAATTAAAAGCATCCATACCACAGCAATATATTATTGTCTTTTTTTTTTTTTTTTTTTTTTTTTTTTTTTTTTTTTTTTTTTTTTTTTTTTTTTAAATAACGGCCAGTTCCGTCTGCCTGGGGGTGAGACTGGTGCAGCATGTGGTGCCAGGGATCAAATTGTCTCCCTGCAGCTGCCTAAGCTTTCTTAAGGAGGCACTTTAGACTGCTGAGCCATCTTGCCAGCCCTAATACAGTTTCAGTTGCACCCAAAGTGCTAACAAAGGTTCTAGCAATCAAAAATAGCAGTTATTTTATAACAATCAAAACTAGCTTTTCAGAAGAAATTATCTTCAAGTAAGTCTAGTCATGTTTTTCAAAATTGCCTCAGGTCACTCCAACCTTGGCAATTAACATTTGGCACAAACAATAAAGCAATCACAAACTTGATAAATAGCTGATGACACAAACATACAACAAAAGAAAATGGTAGTGGCACTAAATTGTAGAGATAAGACAAAAGCCTAAATTAGCATCTCAAGAAGCCGAGAGCAATAAACAAAGTCCTGGGGATGCTGTAGTCTGTCACTTGGAAATTTCTGAAAGCTGGGTTTCAAAGAGGCAGATACCAGCTTCTCCTTTATGTTAACCTAGTATTAGGCATATGGTAAAAGATATGGTGATTTGTAGTCTGTATTCACCAAAGTAGTTATGCACATTCCTTAGCCTGTCTTTTAGTACTCAATAAAAGTAAGATACTTCTGTGGGTCCGGGCTCACTTCAAGAGAGACAAATCTCAGTGAGACCTCTGAGCTAAATTCATTGGGTCTTTTTGTCCTTTCTTTTGGCACCAACACATAACATAGAACACTAAATCAGTGGTTATTACAGTGAATAGGCCTCTAGCCTGGACACTCAGTTTTCAAAGTAGGAGCAATGTTTATAGCATCATTTCTAACAATGCAAACAAGTAGAAAATGATGAGTTGATTATTATTAAATGAAAAGAGCCAGTCAGATAGCTCAGCTCATTAAAGCGCCTGCTTTAGTAGATGCAGGGACTGGGGTTCAATTCCCAGAATGCTATGTTGGCCCCACCCCTGGGGCTCGTGATTAAGACTGGGTGTGGGCCCACTGTAATCCCAGGGTTTGGGAAGCTGAAAACCAGAGGATCACTATGAGTCTCATCTGTGCAGTGAGATCCTATAGACCCTGTACTAAATACATAAAAAATAAATAAATAAATTACATTCTTAGGAGTTATTACCAACCCCTCTGTGTAAAAACATTCAAGTTGTATCAGTTATATAATTTTGGGCATGTATTTTGAAAGGTACTAATTGAATTAAATAGAAACAGCAGTGCTGGGGAAATAGGTCAGCAGCATAAGTGCCTGCCTAGCAAGCACAAGGTCTTGAGTTCAATCCCTGATACCAAAAATAAAATAAAATGAATAAAATAATAAATGGAGATAGCAATGATTTCAAACCCAGTGTGACTGATAGTAGCATATTTAGAGCTACTAAGACTTAAAACACTTCAGGGGTTTGAACTGAACATTGATGCACTCATATTTCAGCCTAGTGGTTTGCTTGACTCAATATTATCTGGCCAACTGTCAATTTATTTCAAAATTAAAGATATTTTTCAAACTTTTGAGACAGGATCTTGTTACACAGTTCAGGCTGGCCTTGAACTCATTATGTAGCCCAGGCTGACCTTAAAATCACTGCAATCCTCCTGCCTGTCTCCCCAGTGCTGGAATTACATGTGTGTGCCACCACACCTGGCTGAAGTTAAAAATTAATATTGAAAAAGTTGATAGGAGACATAATAACAAATATTCTTGTTATGGTTTATGTCTAGTTGTCCCCCCAAAGCCTCATGTAATCATGGGGCGAGGACTTCTAGAGTTTGAGACTTGATTCATGATCTCTGGGATTATGTGTTCTAAGTACTTCTGGGATTATGGGTATAGCCTAAGGTGGATAGGCTGAGGAGGAGAGCCTGAATGTAATATAAAGAGAGACAGAGAGACAGAGAGACAGACTTACGCTGTTGCTCTCTGCTCCCTGGTTGTTCTGTTGCCTCTGTTGCCATTGTTGCTGTTCTGCCGCCATGAACTGCTGCTCTCTGTCATTTACCTCTCTGCCTTGGAGCCAGCCAAGTGTGGAAGTGTGGCCTGAAACCTCCAGTAACTGTGAACTAAATAAACCTTTCCTTCCTTCATTTTGGGTGTTGGATATTTGCCCCAGCAATGAGAGAAAAGTAACTAAGATAATTCTCAAATAGTTATAGTCACTGTCTCAGTTACTCTTCTCTCATTGCTGGGACAAATACCCTACACTCAAAACGAGAGAAGGAAAGGTTTATTTAGCTCACAGTTACTGGAGGTTTCAGTCCACACTCAGCTGGCTCCATGGCAGAGCAGCACATGGCAGAGGGCAACCTCTCATGGTTGCAGCAAAGAGCAAGAGAGCAAAGGAAGGAGTCACTACTCAGGCAGCTAGCTAGCCTCTCACCCCTCACACTGTAACACAAATTACCTGCCTCAGGGCAAGTGCAGCATCCATACCCACGACAATCAATCACAAACTCCAGAAGCTGCCCCATGCCCCATGACTGCGTTGAGGCTTTGAGGGGACAACTAGACACAAACTGTAACAGTCACAAATGGCAGTAAACAAGGATATGGCAGGGCCTACTCACAAGTCATTTCAGTAGTTGAAATTACTGTACACAACTATAATAAATCGAATTTAGGGCTATTTACTTTAATTTGGTAGCCCCAAGCCCCACCTTGAAACAGTATTTGCTCAAAAGGTTTTATAGTTGGTAGATCTTCCCTTAAATGTACTGTAAATAAAATGCACAAAAACTTTAATAACCAGGACTCAGAAAATTTAAAAGAACAATTTTATTTTTTATTTTTTGTACAGTGTCTCACTATGCATTTCAGACTCATAGTGATTCTCCTGTTTTCAGCCTCCCCAGCACTGGAATTTCAGGCATGCACCACCATGCCTGGACTCCATCACTGGCTAAGTGTGCCTGAGGTAGAGGCCAAGTCAGCAAGGCATATGGTACGAGGGATCAAACCCTGTCCCTGTACTTGCCTAAGTAGGCACTCAGTACGCTGAACTTTCTTACTGGCCCTAGGAACAATTTCAGTTAGGAATCAAATATAGAGTGTCAGAGAAGGAAAAATAAATCGTCTAGAAGACAGAGATCCAAGTAATGTCTCCGGTTCAGAGTAATTTTGTAAGTTAAGAAAGCAACTCTGAGCACTAAAGCTTCTCAGATCACTCTATCAGTTTTTAGATACTACCTGAGTTTTACTTTTCTTTGTTTTTTGAGACAGGGTCTTGTTATGTAGCTGAGGCTAGTCTTGAACTCACTGTGTAGCCCTACTGGCCTAAAACTCACTGTGATCCTCCTGCCTCAGCCTCTTGATAAAGTATCTTGAGTGCACATTCAGTGTTTCCTAGGAGTACACATCAAATAAGTATGTAAAGCTTAATAAAAGTGCCTGTGGTAGAAATCCATGGCAATGACTGTAGAAAAGCTGTGTTTGGATCTTGCTTGCTGGAGCTGGCAGTAAGTAGTAGAACAAAGGTAGCAATCTCACAGGCTCTCCTGAGTCTGTTCTGGAGGTGACACTATGAAAATGACACTAGCATTTGCAGTTGAGTTCCAGACTTCTCCAAAATCACATCCATCAGCAGGCTTGGTTTCCTCTGCTTTCAACTAAGTTTTTAATCTCTTTTTCAAGTGACTTGAAAGTCAGGAAGTATTTTTACATCTTCTAAACTTTTGGTGATGACAGAGCCAGTGCACACAATAGCTGAAGCCTCTGTCTAGCCTGACACTAAGTTTCAGACATCTTGCATGTGGACACTGTCCTCACATCTTGGCATCCTTTGGGAATGTTTTGCTTTAGCTGCTATAGTCATCAGATCCCAAGTTTCTGTCTGATATCTGCTAGATGCTTCTCTTTTGCTGCTCACACTTGGGACACAGTTTGTATTTCTTCTACATTTGCTATCTCTCTTCTCAGCCCATCTTGCTCCTCTTCTGAAAGAGTCTCTGTGGCACTGATAATAGCTGTAGCATCTTCTTCCTCCAATATTGGGTCTTTCCTGAGCACAGCAAATTTCTGAGTAGGTAATATCATGGAGATACATTCCTACTAGGGCACAGGTAGAGAGAGTTTTTGTTTATTCCTGTATCGTAATCAAACAGGGACTGGTAGCCTTCATGTAAATCTGTATCTCTTGTGATGCATTCCGGGGCAAAGGGAGAAAGAATGCATGGCCTTATGACTGGCTGGAATCCTTCCTTAGTTGTGTGCTGTTTTGGCTTTATTCCCTTTGCAGTGCGCAACCTCACTGACAATATTTTCCTGGTTTGGAGATCTCCACACTGGCATCCAGGCCCTGAAATGCCTGCACAGAGATTCTTATAAAGTTTCTTTTTTTTTTTTTTTTTTTTTTAAATTTTTTTTTTTTTTTTTTTTTTTTTTTTTTTTTTTTTTTTTTTTTTTTAAATATTTTTATTTTATTTTTTTTCTTGTTTCAGAACTTTTGTTTGTTTATGTATTTTTATGGTCGGCTCAGCCTGCCCTGAGGGCAGGGCTGGTGCGGCATGTGGTGCCAGGGATCGAACCAAGGTCTCTGCAGCCACCTAAGCTTTCCTAAGCAGGCGCTTTAGACCGCTGAGCCATCCTGCCGGGCCCCTCTTATAAAGTTTCAATGTCAATAAGAAATTAAAGCATAAAAATTCCTCTTTCGCACATTTTGCGAATGTGCTTTTAGTTGAGAGACACTGGAATGAGAGAAAAAAAAAAAATGCCCACCTTCCAAATGACAGAAAATCAATATGGCTAATATTAATGGGATAGAAAGTGTACACTGTTGCAGTTTACAGAGCTCAAAAGCAAAGAAAAACTTTGAATCACGCTTGACTGCACTCCCCATAATAGTAGTTTTCAATTGTGACTCTTAACTATATACTGAATAATCACCCAAGGCTTATTCCTAGTTCCACTTTGGACCTACAGAACCAGTCTCTCGGATAGAACCAACTGTGTTTTAACAAGTTTCTTGGTCACTGTGATACACACAACTTGACCCATAAGTGGCTTTCCTTTTCACTTTCAACTCTTTCAGTGATGTAGCCTTCCCTACACCATGCAAAGATAACAAGCTTGGAGGCCAGCAAGATGGCTCCGTGGTCTAAAGCTCCTGCTTAGGCAAGCTTAGCCAAGCTTAGGCAAGCTTAGGGATCATGGTTCGACCCCCAGCACCACATGCTGTACCAGCCCCATCCCCAGGGCAGGCTGAGCCGGCCATCACACAAATAAATACATAAGGTTTAATAAAATAAAAATTAAAAAAAGACCACCCTGGGCTACAAAAGGGAGCTCCAAGCCAACATGAGCTACATAGGGAGAACCTTTCTCAAAAGACAAAAAAAAAAAAAGATGACAAGCTTAAAGTCAAAAGACCTGAGATCAAGCTGTAGGTGACCCTGAGCAAGCAACTTAACCTCTTTTGGTACAGTTGCTATTCCTCCATTTGGAAGGATTACTACTCCAAAGACTTGGTGTGATGATTTAAAAATCAAATGTACTTTTTGTTGGTAATTAATGCCTTTTATCAACCCTTTTCAGTTTTCCCTATGAGGCACAATATGGGATTGCACATTCTGGCACCTCCTATAGGTGAGAAGGGACATATTACTAGTACTAGTCAATAAGTTTGGATGGAAGAGACTAGCTGCTTTTGAACTAATGTAGTTAAGATTTTCAAAGCTCTTTTTTTCTGAGATAGCACCTAGCAACATTTGAGAAGATGGCTACTATGGCAGCCTGAATCCCTAAGTGATTAGCTAAGCAGAGAGAGTTGCCATGCATAAATGGACATATACCATGCATAAAAATAAATCTTGGGGGTTCAGGCCTGAAGAACTTGAGGACAGTATGTTAAACTGTAAACAGCACTATTATGAAGCCCCTGAATACCTTCAGATTGGCCACTGCATGGCATCCTCCCGTGACTTCAGTGTTCTAAAACAAAGCTACCACCTAAGTCTTAATTATTTCCCTGCCTGTGCTTGGTTCTGTCTCCCTGGAATCACTGAAGTTCTTCTCTCTCACATGTTTCATTGATGGTAAGGGCCATGACTGACTGACTAGAGCTAGTATTTTGTTTACTATAGAATCTTCAGGAGGAAAGTGGCCTAATTAGGGTATATTTTGAGGAGATCCAGGAGAAATGTTAACTAGTAGAAAAGTGAAGCCAAAAATCATAATTGTGAAAATTATCTCAGGATGCTGTGTGGGTATCTGGGAATTTTGGGCAAAGGCCTTGTTATGATGAGTGTGTTCCCTGGAATTCATGTGTTGGAAACCTAAATCTTGAAGTCACATGTTAATGGCATTTGGAGTTGGGGCCATTGAGAGATAAATAAATTAGATGAAGTCATGAGAGCGGGCTACCATAAAGTTGTACCATGTACAACTTTACAAGAAGAGCTACAGAGATCCAAGCCAGCACACTTATTCTCTTACCACATGATGTCCTCTCCCATATTATACTGCATGCAACCAGAGGCCCTCACCAGATGTTGATCAGATGTCAGAGACCTACTCTTAAACTCTTTTTTAAAGAGGTCTCACTGTGTTGCCTGGGTGTCCTACAACTCCTGGTCTTAAGTAATCCTCCTTCCTCAGCCTCCTAAGTAGGCAGAACTACTTGTACATGCCATAGCACCTGGCTTGCTCTTGGACTTCTCAATCTCTAGGGTCATCAAGTAAATAAACCTATATATTTAAAGCAGTTATCTGTTCTCAAATATTTTGTTACAGCAATAGAAAAAGTCTCAGACAGCATGGACACAACTGCTGGGCCTTTGTTTTTTTTGGAGTTCCAAGGCGTATACCTGCAGTTGGAAGCAGGTGGACTAGCACTTGGTCTCTCAGGGAAAGGAGGATGCCCCTTTGGGTTAGTTTTCATCCTTCCAGCCTGCCTTCCTGCAATTTTGCCTGCATCCCCAACTCCAGAGGTCTAAATCTAAAATGAAGCCAATTCTTCTCAGCTCAGGATCTATTTTGAGCTTATATATAAAGATTTCTTTTTATTCAAATGTTATACTTCTTGTTGTTTAATTTGGTTTTATTTATAGTATCTTTGCATGAATCCATGGGGATTCATGTTAACAACAGAGACTTCCATAACCAGGTAACGCTTTTTAAAAATGTGTCCTTAAAGTTCTGCTCTTCCTTTTTGCCACTAAGGCCCATCAATGTGAAATTAAAAAGTAAAGAATGTCCCCTAGGGCCTGTATATCTTAAGTTGAAGAACCAGAAAAACAATGTTTGGGCTAGTAGGGAGCAGGTTCTCAAGTAAGGCTTGAATGCTTTCAGTTTTTTATGTGTTCCCAAGAGTGTAAGCTCAGGCTGCTGTGTGGTTCCTTCTATCCTCCCAGTGGAAGTACCCACAAACCTCTGGGCCACCCAGATCCCAAGCTTCAGTGGGAGACGCAGAGGCAAGACCCCTTCATGGGAGGTAAGACTCATAAAACTGGCTTTCCTGCTTCCTAGCCCTGTCCCCTGAGGTGAGTCCTTTTTATCTCACTCAAGGCTATTTCCTTATCCCAAACTGAGGCTAAAAATGGCTATTTTGCTGCTGTGCTTTGTGACCATTTTGAGAATTTCTAAAGAAAAAAAAAAAAATCAGGGGCTGGGGAGATAGCTCCGAGGCACAAGTGCCTGCTGGGCAAGTGCAAGGTCGTGAGTTCGAACCCTGGTCCTACAAAAAAAAAAGAAAAAAAAAAAATCATCTATTTGACAAGTATTTGTTGATTGCCCACTATATGACTGGGACTGTTCCAAGTACTGAAAAGCAATCAGGAAAAATCTCCATGGCTGGGCAGATAGCACAGTGGATTAAAGTGCCTGTTTAGCCAGACTCAGGGCAGTGTTAGCCCTGTCCCTGGGGCACACTGATGCAGTGATTATGGTGGTGTGTGCCTGTACTCCCAGCACTTGGGAGGCTGAAAACAGGAGGTGTAGTGAGACCCTGTAGACCTTGTACTAAATACATTTATTAAAAAAAAAGAAGAAGAAAATAAAGTCCCCACCTCAAAAAAATTATACATATGGTCTTTCTTTTTTTTTTTTTTTTTGTGGTACCAGTGATTGAACTCAGGGCCTTGTGCTTGCCAGGAAAGAATATGTGTACTATATATATATATATATATATATATATATATATATATATATATATTTTTTTTTTTTTTTTTTTTTTTTTTTTTTTTTTTTTTTTTTTTTTTTGGCTGGCTCAGCCCGCCCCCAAGGGCAGGGCTGGTGCAGCATGTGGTGCCAGGGATTGAACTGCAGTCCCTGAAGCTGCCCAAGCTTTCCTAAGCAGGTGCCTCAGACCACTGAGCCATCCTGCCGGGCCCATATATATCTTCGTTTTCTTTTGTTTTCCAGCAGAACTGGGGATTGAACCCAGACTGGGCTCACACCTTGTGATTCTTCATAGGAAATAAACAAATATTAACATAAATGCTATGAGGAGGAATGAAGCAGGCCAAAAGATGCATGTGCACACATACCTATGTTGATGTTATTTTAGACAAGGTTGTCAAGGAAGATCTCTAGGGAAATAACACTTGAATAGAGATCTCAAGAACATTTCAATTCCTGGCACAGATGAGATCACTAGTGTCAGAGTGAAAAGAGAGGAGAGGTCTGCTGACCAATATCTAAAGGGCATGCAATGGCAAAGGAGAAAATGGGAGTGAATGTCCCTAGAAAATTAGTTTTTCTGCCCAGGAGGCACTAGAAGGAAAGCTTTGCTTTATTGGGTCTGACTGTGTATACTCTACTACTTCTGAAACAGTGGGTTCTTGGAGCTGTTTAGTTTGCTCAGGATCAGGATGGTTGGGCAGGGAAATAAATATTCTTAAAAATCTCCATCTAGAAGTTACAGGGGGAAAGGGTCGGTAGGGCATACTGTTGGCATTAATAGTGCTAAACAGGGTCTTTCGAGATTTTCAAGTTTGCTGTAGGACATAACATGAAGCCCTTTCTTCACCTCCCCCATAAAGCCATTAGGAATATCTTCATAGCTCACTAATGCTTTCATGTGGATATGTGGGGTGGGTGAAGGGTCATGAGAAATAATGGTTTACATCCCTGGGCTCAACCATATGAAGAGTGCAACAGCACATGAAAAACAGTCAAGTGACACCACGTCTACCTACCATGACACTATACACTGTGGTGAATGAAATACAGCCTTTGCTCTCAAGAAGCTTATGATTTATATGTAACATGCTTTTCTTTATTCCTTGTCCATCTGCCCTGAGTAAAATATAAGCTCCTTAAAGACAGACGTTTTGTATCATTGTTTTGTATTATGCCTGGACCTATGCCCATCCCATAGTAGATGTTCAATACTGAAAGAATGACAACCTAAAACATGATGTGATGTATTAACATTGCTGAGACCATTCAGACCAGTAGCTATAGATATCCTACCACTACAAAGAAACCTGTGGAATAGAAAGTGGAAATGGAACTCAATCATGTATTCAACTCTGTATAAGATAAGTGGTTAGGGGGGCTGGGGAAATAGCTCCATGGCACAAAAGCAAAACCTCTACTAAAAACCAGTAATAAAAGCAAAATAAAATAGTTAAAGAAAAAAGCACTTATTGCCATAAAAGAAGAAAAACTTGTTTGAAGAACAAAAATGTGACCTTCAGCTAGGAAAACTGGCCAACAATAACAGAAGACAACAAAAACAGCAGCAGTCACATTTACTAAACACTACTGTTTGACAGCAGTAGGTTGAGAGCTTTTTATACACTATTTTATCTTATTCTCTCAACATATCTCTTCAGAGCTGTGCAATCCAATATGTGGTTCAGGACCCAGGAATGTGATAGGAATGCAAGATGTTGGGCCTACCCCATGCCTACTGAATCAGAACTTCATTTTAACAAAATTATTTGGGAATTTGAGTGCATCCTAAGTTTGAGAACCACTGACTAAAAGTAAGAACTGTCTGTATTTTACAGGTGAAGGGATTCAGCCAGAGATAACAAGTGAACAGAGGTCTGCCCCAAGTCACTCAGAACAAGGAGGAGTAGAGCCTTTGGCACCAACCCCGACTCCAAAGTTGTGGTTTTAAGGAACAAGCCAACCTTCATGGACGAATAGGCATGCAAGTCAGACTCCAGACATGGGTAAGATGGGGCATCCAGAGGAGGGGGACAATGGCAGAGGAAACATTGTCAATAAAAGTCCACTGGGGCGCCTCTAGCAAGGCCAGGGACACAGTTCTTGGCTCGGTCTGGCTGCAGCTCCAGGAGTCTAAAATAGTCACCAAGGAAGGCCAGGGTAATGGCCTCTCATTCGAGGGTAATGACAGCTGCCTTGAGCACATGTACAAAAGCTTCCATGCCTCACTCAGATAAGAGGAACCATGAGGGCTTCATATTCTGGTTGGGACTCTGCTTCCCCCTCACTAGCTAATCTTACCAGCAGATGAGTAAACTTTTTTTCATGTACAATGAATGTATAATGAAGAAAACATACTAGTTTTCTACCTAGAGGTTCATCTTCCTATCAAAACCTGACAGCTTAGTTTTTAGTTAAAAAAAAAAAGTAGGTAAGGGCTTGAAACTGTTTTAAAGTACTAGACAGTAAAATATGAAACACAAGGAGCCCCATAGACATGCCTATTTGTGTTAAAGAAAATTAAACAAAACTTAAATTTTGAACATAACAAACATCTCTGCTGGGCTTTTCATAATTTCTTCAAAGAAATTAACTAAAAATTCCTTTCACTTGGCCAGGGAAATAACTTGCTGTTTCTCTTTAGCCTGGGAGATAACCAGTATTTCTTATTTTCACCTTTGAAATGTAATGCCATACCCCAAAACACTGTGTTCTGAGACAAGTGTATGGTGTTTTCTGAGGGACTCAGAGTCATAGAGGGCCTCTTCTTTCCTTCAACACACTGGCTCTCCACTGTGGTTCACATAGGAGGCAGCATGGGTCAGGGAACTATGAGACATTAGTCTGAGTCCTCATTCTCACACACACTTAGTGGGCAACCTTAAAAGGGCAAGGAAGGTGTTTTGAGGGCTTACTAGATGCCAGGTTTTTGTGTATCAATGGTGGTGAACCCATGGAACATGTGCCGTTTCTATCACTAAAAGCTCTAAAACATATGCCATCATTGGTACAGGTCATCTCGATGAGCACTTGAAAAACCCAAAATACATCAGCAGTGTTAGAGTGAAGAACTTCTCAGTTTTTATCTAGTTACTAAGCAACACAGCTGGGTTCCTAACCAGCACTAAATCCAAATCCTGTACACAACCACCTGAGTCCTTAGAGTATGGGGCTTCCTAACTGTGAGATGACAATAAGGAACTTCTAGCCTCACCATCATAGATACAACTGTAGTTCATGAAATAAGAATGCTGATAGTCCTGCATATATTCTGTACACTGAGTATCACATGGTATCTGAGCTGGAGTCACAGAGCAGCACTATTAGGAAGCCTTTAGGACCTCAAGCCAGAATCTATGAAAAACCAAGATACCTGTACCCAAACAACCTGGATGTTAGGGCCATTTCCCTCTAGCCTCCCCTAGGTGGCCTATTTTGCAGAAGGACTTATCTGAATCTGTGTCCCTTTCCCACTACCTCTCATCTCCCACCCAGCCTCTAAATGCTTCCTAGACACTTCTCTTTGATCATTCAGCTTGAGGCAATTCCACATAAAGTGATTGGTAGTTTACACACTCAGTGGAGTCAGATTATCACTGTCTCTGCTTCCTCATCTATAAAAATGGGGTTAATACTATCTTAGGGAGTTGTTAGTAGGATGAATAGCTAGAAAGTAGTAAACATTGTATCTGATGAGTAGTAGTAAACATAATAAATGGTGATGAATTCCCTCTTTCCTATGACTTGCTCCTTCTTGAAGTCCTGTTCTCTTTCTCTGTATATTTTAAACCAACCCTTTCAGCATCCTAGAAGAGAAAAATGAATTCTACCAATCAGTTCAGTTAGAGTTTTCTGTTGTGAGACAGGAAACAGGGAAATACAGAAGGAGCAGGGTTTACAGACACTTTGTTGGCTTACAGTGTAGATGTTCACTATCAGGCCAAGTAGTAGCTGTAAAAGCATTCTTTCTGAGACAGGATTTGTAGCTTCCAACCATCCAGTGGCAAACAGAATAAATGCTATTATTATTAAGAACAGGAACAGAAACAGCATTAGTGCCAAAAGAAATTCATCCAGGTGGGCACTGCCCTCAAGTTTTAAGCATCTGTTCTAGGATGTTTTTGTTTCCAAGTATAAATGAGGGAGGGCTTATCAAGTCCTATTAGAGATGATAGAATCTTATAGAAATAGAGGAATATGACTTTGGTAGGACCTGAGTCTTCCAAATTCAAAATGAAAATCCCAGATCCATAGTAGCTTTAAGTATCTCAGCTGTTGGAGCATGGATCTCCATTCATCTAACATCTCAGCCACACACTGCATGCCCCCCCCCCTTTTTGATATAGGGTCTTGCTATATAGTTTGGACTCTTAGTGATCCTCTTGTCTCAGCTTCCCCATCGCTGGGATTACAGGTATGCATGTGTGTGCCACCATGCCTGATTTCAGGGCCAGCACAGTTTGCCTGGGGTTCTGGAGCTGGCATGACATGCACTACCAGGGATCGAACCTGGGTCCTCCACTGAGTTAGCTCCCCAACTCCCTCTATTCTTTCCTTATCTGGAGGTATTATGACACATTCACAAATAGATAAACTGCAAAAATTAAAAGCAGTATTTGCAAGGATGTGAAGCAAGTGCAACTCACATACTCTGGTAGGAAAATAACTACATAAACACTTAGAAAATTAGCTTTATCTAGCAAAGTAATTCCACTCCAACCCATAAAGAAGCTGTTCATATACACAACAGAAAATGTCTAACAATGTTCTTGGCAGTCAAATACAATAGGCAGTGCAAGTGTCTATTCACTATAAAGTAAATAGACTGTGATTTTTCATACCAACAAACATTGTTAGCAATGAAAGTGAAGCCACATAGATGAATGTTAACAAACTTAGCAAAAGAAGCAAAATACTGGGGTCCGGCAGGATGGCTCAGTAGTCTAAAGCGCCTGCTTAGCAAAGCTTAGGCGGCTGCAGGGACTGCAGTTGGATCCCGGGCACCACATGCTGCGCCAGCCCTGCCCTCAGGGCAGGCTGAGCCGGCCATAAAAATAAATAAATAAACAAACCAAAGTTCTGAAACAAGAAAAAATAATAAAAATAAAAAAAGAAGCAAAATACAAAATGCAAAATACATATGAATTTAAACTAGTAAAACTAAAGTATAATGTGTAGGGATGTAAATACTCAGTATAAAACTATGAAGAAAGGCCTAGACATGATTATCACAAAAGTCAAGATATGAGCTTCCTGTGGGGAAGGAGGTTAGGATTTAGGAAGTACTGTATCAAGGACAACTCATAATCAATCCTTCATTTGTTTTGTCATTGTTTCTGAGATATTATCTTGCCATGATGCTCCAGGACGGTCTTAAGCTTGTGGGCCCAAGTAATCCTCTTGCCTCAGCCTCCCACATAGCTGGCCAGACACAGGAGCACACTACAGATTTATAGTGCACTAGAGAGAATGGTTCCACACGTGAGAATGAACTAAAAAAAAAAGACTTTTCACCTGGAAATCCAAGTACGGGCTTGCACCAGTAGACCCCTGGTCCAAAAGGGGCAGTAAGCAGCAGTGACTACATATCCTTGGACTGTGTAAGGTAGTTCTTCTACAGTGACACCTGTAGCTATGCAGGAAACAACATCTTGGGCTAGAAAGACAGTTCGGTGGACTAAAGAGCCTGTGTAGGCAAGCTTAGGAAAGCACAGGAACCACGGTTCCATCCCTGGCACGATATACACTGCCAGCCCTGTCCCCAGGGAAGGCTGAGCTAGCTACAGTCCAGGCATAGTGGCACACACCTATAATCCCTGAACTGGGGAAGCTGAAAGCAAGATCACCATGAGTCCCAGCTGTGTAGTGAGACCCTGTAACAGTCAAATACGTTAAAAAAGAAACAACAATGTCTTTCCTCTAGAGAATAATAATGGTATGCCTGACCTTTTGGACTGTTTAATTTCTGCCAGAATTGTCACTAAAGAGGTCAACAGAGGACTTGGGAAAGTACTTGAAAAAAAAAACAAAGAAAGAAACATGGACTGCATTAGAACCCAACTTGTGAAATGACAAACACAGGTGAAACATCTAAACTGCAAAAAAGACAAAATTTTAGTCTAATGTCTCTTTTTACCCTACCTTTGTGTATATATACAACACCTATTATTTCAGATGAGAAGGGATCTAGGAAATTACTAAGCTAACGGAAGATAACGAAGGAAATTAGCGGTTCACCCCAAACAAAACCCCCAGGGCAGGCTGAGCCAGCCATAAGATAAATAAGTTAAAAAAACAAAAACAACAACAACAAAAAAAACCCTCCTAACAAGTGATTTAAGAAGTTCTTTCACTAAATTGAAAAAACAAAATGCTGTGTACTATTATTCCTCTGTGACTGAGGCCCATAAAAGGATTTTGCTTTTTTCACATATGCTGTCTTCCTGGTTTACTTGGATACTGCCCTGCCACCCTCTGAGCTCTTGCTGAGCCCCCATCTACACCCTTAGCAGAGGCCCATTCCTCTGCCTCTAGAATCTGCCCCCGCAAAGATTCTGAGCCCAGGATCTATCTGTGTGTGTCGTATGTTCTATTTATTCCCACTCCTTAAAAACAATATTTCTTCAATGTATGTTTTTTGAAGGATGAAAGATGACACAGAACAAAAAAGAAAAAATAAAAGGGAAGAGGAATACAATTGAGAAACAACAACACCTACAAAAAAGCCACTGGCAGAAAGCAGAAACTCTTGGTGAGCTGGTGAAGGCTTGACCATACCTTCATAATAGCAATGTATGCTATCATAGAAATACAAGTCCCCTGATAACCATGGAAACCAAAATGAACACACTATGGTGAGGACTGCTCTTTTCAGAAATCTAAAAACAGCAAGAGGCCTAAAACAGGGAAAACAAAGAAACCCAAGCATTGGGGGCCATGAAGAAATCCTTTCCACAAAGCTCTAACAAAACAGCATATTCTCCAGTCTCTTAAATGTCACCAAGCTTTCCCAGAGGTTCTGGAACTGCAAGGAGAAACAATTCTACCTCTCTTGCGTGTTTCTGTCCCTTGGGGCCAGCTGTTGGAGACAAGCTCTGAGGGATCTGGAATTTACTGTTTCAATAAAACATACTAAGAACCAGCAGACACACACACACACACACACACACACACACACACACACACACAGTGTATTTTACATAACTTCAAATTAACATAATTAGCTATGAGAAAAAGCTCTATGGAGGCAGAAATCATGTGTGTCATTTCAGAACTGCATCTCTGGCTCCTAGCCATATACACACTAGGCAATTAATAAATACTTTACAGAACATGGAGAAGTAAGTTGGAACTTACACATCCTCTCCATCACCCAGTTTCAATACTTTGGCAGGTCCTGAGCAAATCAAAGCTCTGTTCTCATTTTGGGTCCAGTTTCTTCTACTTGCAAAATGAGACAGGAATTACACAGTTTTCTAGGGATCTTCCAGCTCCAATCAATCAATCAATCAATGACTGTACTGCATTTTTTTTTTTTTTTTTTTTGGCAGAACATGGCTGGCACTTTTTTTTTTTCCCCCAGAAGGAATCTGATACTCATCTGCTCAAGTAAATTAGTGTTCCCATACTGCCCCACTCATTTGGTAGGAACAACAGGTTCGAATGCCAATTGTAACACAGACCAAGAGGGGCCCAGACAGAGAAAGTTCTACAAAAAAAACCCAACAACAAAAAGCCCCAGTAGTTTGGGGGACCATATATACAGCAACTGAAATGGATTATTATATAAAAACTCCTTGGTGAGTTATTATATAAAAACTCTCTGGCTTACTATTTTAATAAGTCTTTTAAAAGCCCAATCTATGCAGCCAAATTGTGCTACACCCTTTTCACTTAATCCTCATGGCAAACTATGAGGGAAATACACTATTACCCAATTTTAGTAGAAAAGGAATCTAACTGGCTCAAGGTCACTCAGCTAGTAAGTGGAAGAACCAAGACTTCAGCCCAGAGCCATTTGGCTCTTCAGATGACTTTCCTATCCATCTGTTCTTCGCAGGGCAGGGATCATGTCTTTCTTCAACGATGGAGATGCCATCTATGAAGCCCGAGACTTGCACAAATACAGAAGACTCAGTAAGTGTTCGGTCTTCCATTCCCGAGAGTCGGATTCTTCCCCTTGGACTTCTCTCTCACACTCGCAAAGCCCCCGGGTCTGGAGGCAACCGCCTAGATGCCAAGCTCCCGGCCCACTGGTTTTACAGGTAAGGGAATCAAGTCGCGCTTCTCTGGAGCCGCGGAGCCTCCAGGTGAGAGGAAGTGGAGGTTGCGGCGGCCCGAGATGCGCTTCCCCGGGATCCAGGCCCGGTTCCCAGAGTCCAGCACGCGCTGAGCCTCGGCCGGTCGCTGAGGTAGCGCCCCAGTCCCTCACAGGCCGCCCCGAGGCGACTGAACTCTTCCCCCGGCTGCCCCTGGCCCGGGACCCGGGTCCTGCGGACAGCGCTGCAGTCTCTTACCTGCCAGGGAGCCTTCCCGGCCACGGCCCTCGACGTCCTGGAAGCCACAGCACAGCGGGAGGACCACGGCGCACCGCCGGGACAGGCGGACCAGCGAGCCCCGCCCGGAGAGCGCAGCTGCCCGCGGCGCCGCGGTCACGTGACACGCGGGGCAGGGCGGGGGCGCTAGAGGGGCTGGGCCGGAGCAGCGCCGCCCAGCGGGATCTCTGCAGGTAAGGGTCAGAGCGGAAGACTTAAAGAGTAGACCCACCAGGCTCCGGGTGCTGCAAAGCGAACTTAGGAAGCGACTGTGTGCAGAAATAGAATCAGTGGAGGCAAACTGCAGGAAGGGCTGCTAAGGGGTCAATACAAAGACGAGTCTTGCAAGCACCACTTACCCAATGTAATAGTACATTTCGGAAGGTGCTGAGCTCTGTGTGGATGTGCATGTACAGGCTGTATTCATTCTTAGAACAAACTGACCATTGGGGAGTATATGTTAAATTATGTGCAAAGCACTTAGTATAATGCATGTCACACCATAAATCCTGTTTTACAGTGTTAGCCGCTGCTGACCCTATTATTATTAGCATAGAAGTGAACAGAGCTGTTACGGTTGCCCTTCTCCTGAAATGAATTCTCTGGTGGAAAAGGCTGACACATCAAATTTTTTTGGTTTTGTTGAGAGAGTGAGTTTCACTATGCAGTTCTGCATGTTACTTGAACTCACTTGGTAGCCCAGGTTGGCATCAAATTCACAGCCATCCTCCTGCCTCAGCCTCTTGAGTGCTGGGATTACAGGTGTCTGCTACCACACCCAACTTCAAATATCATTCATACTACGTGTATTTACAATCATTTTAAACACCCCCAGCAAAATTAGGGGTAAAGAAAGGTCAGAGAAGACCTCTGAAAGAAGATAGTAAAAAATTAAACAAATCCAGGAGGAGAAAAGGAAACACTGGGTGTAAGTTTTTGGACAAATTGAGGCATGGGAGAGGAAAAGAGATTTGCTCTTTGGAAAATGCAAAATGTCATTTGAAGCCTTTTGAGGTAAGGGAAGAACAGTCTGAGCCACTGCCACTAGGCAGATCACATGGTACTTAGCAATGGTAAAACTTCGTTTTAAAAAGAAACTTTTGAAGTGTGGACAATATATGTGATTTGATAGTGTTTAGATGGGGTTTTGGTATGTTATCCAGACTGGTCTTTAACTTGGTAATATTCCTGTCTCAGGCTCCAGGCTCTTAGTGCCTTTTAAATTAGTTATATCATCTACTATGGGAATAAAAGACAGAATGGAAGTAGAGAGATTACCAGTAGTGAACATGGAGAAATAGTCTTGAGATACACTTTTGAGGTAATGTCAAATACGGCTTAATGTGGAAAACGAGGATGATTCCTACATATATAGCTTAACCTACTAACTGGGCCCACTGAAGTGCTATTCATCAAAACAGGAACTACTTTCTTTCTTTTTGGTTAAACTATTTATTTATTTGTTTGTTTGTTTGTTTGTTTGTTTGGTACAGGCAGGAACTATTTCAAGACATAGGTATTTGCAGGGGTTGGAGAGATCAAGAACTCAGTTTTAGACTTGTTGAATTTGAGAGGCCTGTGTGTCATCAAGTGAAGTGATTAAAAAAGCAGTTGGAGTCAGAGTAGGAATGGTGACACATGCCTATAACTCCACCACTTGGGAAGCTCAGGCAGGAGGACCACCACCAAGTTTAAGACCAGTCTGGGCTCAAAGTCAGTCTGAACTACATAGTGTGAGACTGACTCAAAAAACAACAAAAAAGTACAGTTAAATTCAACCTCTGGATTTTAGAAGAAAATATCAGCTCCAATAAAACCCTAGAAAGAATGCTGAGAAAATAACTTATCACACCAGACTGAGGTCTTGAAATAGTTGATCCCCATGGTGGTTCCACTGACCTCTGTCAGTTCCTTGCTTTTTAGCTGTTTCCCTCGACCTCTGGGTTAGGGATTGACCCTACACATGCTAACAGACAAGCATTTATCATTGAGCTATACTACCAGCCTTTCACTGTTTTTAATAACTGGAAAAACAAAGTATTTAAACCTAAAGACAACAGTTTAAGACAAAAACTGTATATAAAGTACACTACAGAAACTATATTTAGGTCAGATAAGAACAAGGATAAGTTCAAAACAGTAAGCTTGTTGATTTATCTTATTAATGACTGCCAAAACTGTCATAATTTTAATTCCCTGAAAAGTGTCCCACTGTATGACACCAGCAGTAATTTTTTTTGTAGTGGGGGAGGAAGATACTGGGAGTTGAACTCCCAACATTACTGCTTGTTTTGGCATCATTATAGAATAGCTTCTTAAAAAGGAGCTAAACAGCAGCTTTCTATCACAGCATGCTGTCTTTTCCATTAGCTGTGTAAGCATCACAAAGCACATGGGAGATTTGATGTTTTATGTATTTAAATACAAAAACATCATTTGAAAACTACAGTTGATTCCTCCCTTCTTTCTGTTCTGATCTTTCCTGTGCATGCTTCATTCTCCATTTGCTGTCTGGTGACTTTTTCATTAGACTATACTTGACTCTGCTGACACATGGTTGGCATTTATTGCCAAATGAGTAAGTGAACACACACAATCTGCTCAGCCATGTGAACTCTGCTGTATTAAAAAACAAAACAAAACAAAACTGATCTTACCTAGGTAGTTATTTGTCCAAGATCAACAAAATGAAAATCTATAATCTTTTTTGGATGCTTGGGATCTGAACTTTCTCCCTACATTTGAGAGTTCCTGAATTATGAGCAGCTGGGAAATGGATCATGACTTTCACTATAAAAGTAGAAGTTCCAGGTAGTCTCTCTTCTTATCCATGATCTCGATGCTACAAATTAAAATGTGCCTCACACTCAATTGAGAGCCAGAGATACAAGGCAGTATGTGGAATTTGTCTTTAGGGACAGAAAGTTGAATTCATATAGCAACATTACATGCCATGTTCATGGTAGGGTCCAGAGTTCTGTGCCTGGAGCCTTGGTAAATGAAGTGGAGACCCTTAATGCTCAGCAGAGGGTGTCCTCATTGTAGCAGGTCTATGATCAAGTGAAGAAGGGTGATGTCCCAATACCAGTTCCCCAAGTTTGATTATCTAGGCTTCTTGGTGATGCTGAACTGCCTATTATCCTTCAAATAAAATACTTCTTTCCTTATAGCTGCCATAATTGGATTCTATTGTTTGCAACTAAAACACCTGACTCATGTAGATACACAAGAAAAACTAAAGCTGTAACCCAGGCTTTCTGCTCCTAATTAGGCACATCTGGCTCTGGCCATTCACGTTATCCTTGTGACAAACTCTAATCCTGGATAAATCCAATTCTCCATCCTTTCAAGGTTTGCCTCTGAGGAACACAGCAAGGCTACAGAACGATCTCACATCTAGGCAATGCAAATTCAAGATCATCCATCGAACTAGGACACTAGTATCACCAGTTTTTATCTTTTCCTAGTAACCATATTCTTACACTTCCCACTAAAAATGACTCCACTCTAATTCTTTTACTCAAACAGTGATTGTATCCTGGGTAACAGGAACTCTTCTAGGTGCTGAGATACAGGTGAATACAACAGAGATCTCTGCTCTCATGAAGCATTTGTCTGATGGAGACAATAAAATAAGGAAAATGCATTAAAATAAGTGACTGGAAGAAAAAAAAAAAAAAAAGCAGGGAGGTGGTACTAGGGTGCACTGGAAAGGTTGCAACTAAAAAAAATTAAAGTATAATATACCCAAGAGTACATGTAAGTCATGTAAGTATACAAATTAAAATATTCTCTAGCCTACAGGGGAGTTGGGCAAGACTTTATTGAGAAAATTCCATGTAGACAAAGACCTATGGGCCAGCAAGTTGGTTCAACAGTCTAAAGTGCCTGTTTAGGAAAGTTTAGGCAACTGCAGGGACTGCGGTTTGATCCCCAGCATCACATGCTGCACCATCCCCACCTCCAGGGCAGCTGAGCTAGCCCTAACATTAAAAAAGAGATGCTGACAAAGACCTAAAAGAGCAAACGTGAGACACTTGAAAATCTAAGAGCACACCATGCAGAGGACACATGCCATGGAAGGCCCAGAACAGCAGCATGGCCACGTTATTTGAGGCAGCAAGAAGGCAAAGTGAGCTGGAGTGTGATGACGGAGCAGAGTGTTACAGAGATGGAGCTCTGTGAAGATCACACTGTTCAGTGCTACATTTTGAGCAGCAAGCACTCTGACTTTTAGTTGGGATGAACTAGCAGGGTTCTGAATGACAAGTTCCGACTGGGGTCCATTCTATTTTGAGAACATACAACAGACTAAGGATTAAGTAGGCAAGGAAACTAGTTAGGAGGCTATTCCAACTAACTCAGAAGAGAAATAATGGATTGAACCAGGATGGCAGAAATGAAGTTGGGAAGAACAGGTTGGGCTGTGATAATCCAGAAGTAGGGCCAACAGGGCTTCCTGAGGGATTTGTGTGGAATGAGAATGAGAACAGTCACAGGTGACAATAGGTTTGTGGTTTAAGCAACAGGAAAAATGGTTAAAGCAATAGGAAGGATGGATCATTTCCTGAGACCAAGACAAAAGTAGGTGTCATAAAATAAGAGAAGATAGTTTGCTGTTTGTCTTTTTTAAAACAGGGTCTAATTACTGACTCACAGTGATCCTCCTCCTTGTACCTCCCAAGTGCTAGGATTACAGGCCCGTGCCACTATGCCCATTCTTAGCAAGCACTTGAGAGTGGGGCCGTTGTGGCAGGTGGGGCCAGGAACCAAACCCTGGCCCCTGTGCTTCCCTAAGCAAGCGCTTAATCCACTGAGCTATAGCTTAATCCACTGAGCTATACTGCTGGACCCTTAGTTTGCTGTTTGGACAAGCTTAGAATTAAGATTTGGTGGAGTCTACACTATATTTGGAAATCTGAGTTTGTCATCTACAAGTGGCATTTAATGATGAGATCGTTAAAGGAATTAGTGCACAATCAGCACTGCAGATAAAAGATTTCTGAGCATTGATACCTCAAGCAGTGCAACTTTTAAAAGGCAGAGACACAAAGACAAACAAGCAAAGTATCTGAATGTATGAGGAAAACAGGGGAAGTGTGCTATTAAGAAAGATTTGGATGGGCCAGGGAGACAGCTCAGTAGAATAAATGCCTGCCTGGCAAGTGCAAGGTCCTGAGTTGAATCCCTGGTACTGAGAAGGGGAGGGGGGGAGGGGAGGGGAGGGGAGGGGAGGGAAGGCTCCGATGGTGTTAGTTTGTGCCTAGTTGTCCCCTCAAAGTCTCATGCAGTCATTGGGTCAGGTTTCTAGAGTTTAGTGATTAATTAATGATCCAATGCTGGGTTTACAGGTGCGAGTGCTACAAATGCCTTTGGGCAGATAGCCTGCGACACAGCTGCTGTCCCTCCTTCTGCTCTTTGCTGTTTTCCACAGCCATAAGCCGCTGCCCTCTTGCCATGTGCTACTCTGTCATGAGGCCAGCCAAGTAAGAACTGAAACCTCCATGAACTGTGAGCTAAATAGTATACTTTTCCTTCCTTAATTTTGGATATTGACTATTTTGTCCCAGCAGTGAGGGAAACGTAACCAGTACAGATGGTTACAATAAAGAAGCAGGGTGTGAAATGCTGCTTACAGTATAAAATGGGTCTGCATTAACCTTGACAAGAACAGTTTCAGACTGGTAAAATACAAGCATATTGAGTGAGTACATAACATAATGAGAAAAAAAAATATGGCTGATTTTATGCAGACACCTAACTATAAAACAGCAGAGAAATGAGGTGGTAGATGAAGAAGGGAGGATTTAAAGGCTATGGCACATTTTGTGGGGAACCACTGGATCCCAAATTCAGCACCAGGTATTCATTCTTCCTGTGGCTAAGAATTATTTAGCACTGGAAAATAGAATGCTTCCAAATAAACCTAGTTTATGACTGCAGAGTTGTTGAGTAAGGAAGGCTGAGGTTGAAAAACTGAAGCGGGGGCGGTGGGGGAGGCAGATTTGAGCAAAAGCAAACTGCTTTCCAACAACCCTAAATCATTATCACATGTGGTAGGTAGAATGACCCCACTCTCATGCCAAAATGTCCATGTGCCAATCTCCAAACCTATAAATTACTAGTAGATGTGATTAAAAGGAACTTGTAGATGTGACTAAATCAAAGAGGCAAAGTAAGAAATTATCCTAGATGATCTGGGTAAATCCAATGAAATCACAAAGAGGCTAGCCTTGAACTCATAAGCCTCCTGCGTCAACGTCCCAAGCACTAGGATTATAGACAGGTGCCACCATGCCCAATGAGTCCTTTACATGAAGAAGAAATTTCAGAATCAGAGAAGGTAGAATAAAGTAGTAATGGGCAACTTCTAGAAGCTGGAAAAGGCAAGGCACAGATTTGCCCCTAACACTTCCAGGAGGGGTGCAGGTGTTTTGATACTTTGATTTAAACCCCATAAAGCCCACTTCAGACTTCTGACTTCCAGGGTTGAAACACATGATACTGTAAACCACCAAGTTTATAGCCACTTGTTTAAGTAGCAAGTGTAAACTAATACAATGATAGAACGCTTTCCTTTTTATATTATGCAGACCTGTAACTTCATCATTTGTTGCTCATGTGCTCATTCTTGAAACACTTTCTGATTCTGGATTATTTTGTTTTATATATGCTTTTCTCTCCTAACTATGATTTTAATGAACATTTGTCTACAGGAAACCTTCAAGATTTAATCTGAGTCAAATTGTTGGCCATATTTGGATATCCAAATTCCTATTCAGCATCTCATCTCCATCTCAAAGGTACTTCCAACTCAGGTCAAAAATTGAGTCCATTCTTTTCCCCTTGAGTCCATTCATTTGTTCAGTAAAAAAATATCATCTTGCTTTAAAAAAACAATGAAACTTACACTGCCAATGTTAAGAACATTAATTTTATGGCAAATTTCCTACTATGCTGTATTCCTCAACATAACCTGATTTGGGGAATTAACATTTTCCTCTCTCTTTTTTTTTTTTTTTTATTGTGTATTTAGTACACGGTCTATAGGGTCTCAGTACACAAATTAGACTCCTAGTGATCTTCCTGTTTTTCAGCCTCCCAAGAGCTGGGATTACAGGTGCGTGCCACCACACCCAGTCTCAATCACCCTGGGTGGGGGTGAGGGGGCCAGCAGGACAGGCTGGGGATTGAGCTCTCATACCCTGCATCTAGATCACTGAGCTATTATGCCAGTCTGACATTTTCTTCTTTTTTTTAATATTATTATTATGCCAGTTCAGCCTGCCCTGGGGTCGGGGCTGGTGCAGCATGTGGTGCTGGGGATCAAACCTCAGTCTCTACAGTTACCTTAGCTAGCCTAAGCAGGTGCTTTAGACCACTGAGCCATTTTGCCAGCCCCTGACATTTTCTTCTCTTAATGGTCTCATTTTAAAGAGTTTACAAAACTTAAATTTACCATGGTTTCTTATTACTCCACATTACATATTCAAATTTAGAATTATCTATTCCAAGTATTGAACACTCCCTATAGATATGGCCTAAATGATAAAAAGCGAGTCACAAAAATGAAACCATCACAGTCACACAGAAAAACCCAAAATCTTCAAAGTTCCCCAAGTCTTGGACTACTGATACATAATAGCTATTCTAAAACTTGTAGTCTCAACCTTTCCACGTGTAAAATGGCATTAATATTGATTAGTTAAGGGAGTTTTTACATAATTTAAGTGTTTCATAATTTGAAAGTTTTTATGTAATTAAAGTATCATCAAGCTATGTCATAGTGCCTGAAAATATGAAACATTTATGCAATTTATGCCAGAAGACATTTCTAAACATTTTGTATCAAAAACTAACCATTAGCACCGAAAGTCAAGAGAGTGCCAGGTGATCAATATTTTCTCTCTCAATTCTTACATTTCTTAGAAGTAGGCAGATGTTTCTTTTATCTAAATCTGACAGTTGAAGAAAATGAAATTTACAAAGGTTCACTTATTGAAAGATATAAGTCTGTTTCATACTGAAGCCAGGACTCAGAATCAAGTCTCCCCTGTCTTCAGGACCAATATCCAACACCACAGTGCTATTTATGGGACCTACGTCAGAGATAGGTATAAAGTACTAACATGAAAGACAAGAATCATGTACTTAAAAATTACATATCCTTTGGTAAAGATGGTGCATTGAGCACATGTACCTACGTCCACTCCCAAATGTCCACTAAATGACAATGAAGTTTTTGTCTGTTTTAAAATATAAACCAAGGTGGGCATGGTAGTGCACTACTATAAGCCCAACACCTGGGAGGCTGAGGCAGGATGATTGCCTCAAGTTCAAGGTCAGCTTCAACTATAGATAAGACCCTGTCTCAAAAAATAAATGAATATAATTTCAAGAAAAATACCACTCTAAAGGGATGAAAAAAGAGATAGCAACAACAAAATATCAGAAGCTAGGAGGCAAATGGACAAATAGTAAATAATGCAGTAGACCCAAGAAAACTGAATTCTGTACCAGCAGTAGGAATAGCCAAAAAATAAACAAAAGCAACCTAATTCACACTATAGAATTCATCAAAGGTTCAGGAATTCATGGCTATATGTACCTCTGGAAGCAGCAGGTAAAACTATAGACAATGAAGTAAGAATTAGGCCTGGGTATTTAAAAAAAAAGGGGGCCTAGGCCAGATAGCTCAGTGGATTAATGTGCCTGTTTAGGCAGCCTCAGGGACAGCAGTTCCATCCCCAGCCTGCATGCCAGCCCCGCCCCTGGGGCAAGCTGAGACAGCAACTGAGACTGGGCATGGCGGTACACTTATAATCCCACGGCTTGAGAGGCTGAAAACAGGAGGATCACGTCCACCAATTGGGCCTGGGTATGGTGGGCTATGTAATTTGAGCACTCTGGGAGTCTAAGGCAGGAGGATAGTAAGTTTGGGCCCAGTTTAGACAACTTAGCAAGACCTGTGTCAAAGAAGAAAAAAAGAAATGGGAAGGGAAAGAAGTGGAAGGAAAGGACAGAAAAAAGGGCTAGACATGTAGACCAGTGAATGAATATGCCCTGGGTTCAAGTCTCAGTATCATAAAAAAGAAAGATGGTGGGGATGGAAGAGAAAAAAAAAAAAAAAAACCAAATTGGTTATAGGCCTAAGTAATCAAATGCTCTTTGTAGCACTATACAACCAAGCAGACTCCCTTCCCCACTTCACAAATAACCTTTTAACAAAACTGAACACCAGTAAGCTCTACTCACAACTTATATCATCAATTTATTAGTCCCTATTAACTAGATACTCAAGAGAAGCATTTAAAATTAAGGAAAAAAACTAAGAGCAATTTTATTTTTTCAAAAAATTTTATTCATTTATTTATGTTATGGCCAGCTTGCTTGCTTATTTATTTATTTATTTATTTATTTATGGCCAGCTCAGCCTGCCCTGGGGTTGGGGCTGGCACAGCATGTAGTTCCAGGAATAGAAGATAGAAGAAGAGCCATTTTAAATCAAATAGACTATGGAAAAAAAAGAAAACATCAAAAGTGGAATCACTGGCAGGGGAGACAGCTTGTTGGTATAAGCACCCGCCTGGCAAGGACTGAGTTCAATCCCCAGTAACACAGGACGTGCTGGCCGGGAACTGGGATGTGGTGGCTCATGCCTGTAATCCCAGCACTAGGAGGATCTCTGTCAATTCAAGACTAACCATGAGGCTACAAAAGTGAGCAAATTGCATAGCAAGATCCTATGTTTAAAAAAAAAAAAAAAAAGGTATCACAATATAGTGAGAAAAAAAGAGAATCATCAATAAAAATTTGTACAATTTCTATAAACTGAGGATACAATTTTCAAGTTTAAATTTGTATACCAAGTGTCCAGCACAGTGAAATAAAATACACATATCCAAAGTAAGTCGTCATAGAATGTACCAATACTAAGGATGAGAAAATCCTATTTATCTGGGAAAAATATTTAGATCCCACCAAAAAATAGCAGGCATCAGTAATGGTTTCAGATTTCCCAAAAGCAACAGCGAAAGCTAGTGACAAGGGTGCAATGAGTTAAAATCCTGAAGGAGGGCCAGCCAAATAGCTCAGTGGATTAAAGTACCCACAAGCAGGCCCAGGGACTGGGAGTTGGATCCATGGGCCTGCCTTGGGCAGGCCCCACCTATTGGATACAGTGAGAGGCAATGGAGATTGGGCATAGTGACTCACCTGTAATCCTAGCTCTTGGGAGGCTGTAAACAGGTGGATTGCTATGAGTCTGATCTAGTAGTGAGACTCAACACCCTCTAATAAGGAAAATAAGGGGAAAAAAAAAAAATAAGGAAAAAAAAATCCTGAAGGAAAAAGATTTCCAACCTAAGGTCAGGGATATGGATCAGTAGCATAGCACCTGCCTGGCAAGCATGAGTTTTAGTTCAAGCACAAAAAAAAAAAAAAAAAAAAAAAATTCAACTTAGAAACTTGTATTCAGCAAACTATCACATGTTTCAAGTCATCACATTATTTGCCTCATGTCACTTTTCTTAGAACTGTGCTTCATCAAAATAAGGGAATAAAGCCGGGTGTGGTGGCTCACGCCTGTAATCCCAGCACTCGGGAGGCTGAGGCAGGAGGATTGGTGCGAGTTCGAGACCAGCCTGGGCTACAAAAGTGAGCTCAAGGCCAGCCTCAACTGCATAGTGAGACCCTGTCTCAAAAAGACAAAAAAAAAAAAAAAA
>PVJA010028195.1:0-10221 GCA_004027025.1 Myocastor coypus
AGCCTGAGAGAATGTTTTTCTCTGGGTGACTCTCCTTAGACGCACTGCAGTTCATTCATCCCTTTCCTCTGAGGTCCCATAATCTCCTTGACCAGGAAATTTGGGACACCTCTGAGTTATAGGATATTACAGCACAGGTTCTCTTATATCCTGGGTCTTTATTGACCTTGAAGGGCTAGGGCCAAAATATTGGCTACCCTTATAGCCCTTCTTTTTCTCCAATTGTTGGTCTGTTAACTTCTAAATATCTGTGTCAAAATTGTGTAACTGCTTATATCACATTGTATGGAAAGTTATTAGAATATCAATGATGGTCAGAAAATATCATTTACAAGCTAAGTCAAAGATATTTGATAATCAGAAAGCCAGTGATGATAAGCCCAGTACCTATGTTATAGAATAATACTATCACAAAGCTTTTCTGCTGGAGGGTTGAGAATGTAACTTACCAATTTTCTTTAATTTATTTTATTTGGAAAAATGAAAACCAAAGCAAGAGCAAAAAAATGATATAAAGACAATAAAGGAAAAAGAAAAAAATACATATGTATACACGAGATAGTTATGATTGGTATACAGCTACTTTCTCTTAGGTTATTTAGAAGAAAGTTTTTTACTAATGTTGTTTAGAATAAATATGTCTTCATCTTGTCTGCCAAATAACTACTATGAACATAACAATATGGAATGCATCAATTATTGTAATTGCCCTACTGATCTGTTTTGAAACTGTTTGATTGCTATTTTACTTTTTCCTCATAAAATGAATAAAAAATTAATAATTAAGTAAAGAAAAGAATGGACCCGGCAGGATGGCTCAGTGGTCTAAAGCGCCTGCTTAGGAAAGCTTAGGCGGCTGCAGGGACCTCGGTTGGGTCCCCGGCACCACATGCTGCGCCAGCCCTGCCCTTAGGGCAGGCTGAGTCAGCCATAAAAATAAATAAATAAACAAACAAAAGTTCTGAAACAAGAAAAAAAAATATAAAAGTTCTAAATTTTTTTTTAAAAAAAGGAGTAACCAAGAAAAAATCAGAAGCAAAGACGAAAATAATGTAACATACAATAATACATAGGTTATAGATTTGTCAAAACAAGAGTAGCTGATTAACAATGGTTGGTATCCATTTTTATCACCAAATACTCTTACTTAATTTTAAGAAATGCAGTTTTATATGAACTCAGTTTGATTTATCAATTTTAAAAAGATTAAGCTGAAAACTAATGTTGATCAACCAGATCGTAGATGAAAATCGCTGCCTTGTATATTTAATTAAGTTGATCGTGAAAGTAAAGATATCTACTGCCATATTTCTAGCGGTTTTGCCCTCACTGATAACAAAAGAACTGACACAAAACAATAGCGTCTTGAGTGGTGAATCAGCACGCAGAGTAACAATAAGAGTAAAAAAAGGGCTACAATATGAATATGTGGAAGCTTACTGAAGCTTACTTTATATTTTCTATTTAATTATTCTTTGAGTTGTATTTAGCTTACGTCTACGAACAAATCACCTACATTTATCTAAGAGTACTTGTGAGATGTTTTTGTATGTGTACACATGGCACATAAAGTCATAGTGTTCACAAATGTCTGAGAGACTATTGCTACACCAATCTAATAGCATATATCCCCAGCCATGATCCATAAATACTCAATAATGAATGACACTGTTGTAGTTATAGTTAAATATCTTTGAAGAGTATAGTGACTTCATAGGTGAGGCATTTGGAAAGTAATGGTATGATGGGAGCTTGTAGTTGACTTGCTATCGGAAGGTGTGGCATGGTTGGAGAGGCGGGTCACAGGCAGTATGGCCTAGAAAAGTGTATCTCCTTTTCTAGCTCCTCCTTTCACTTTCTCTGCTTCCCTACCACTAAGAAGTGAGTAGCTTCCTGCTATTCCCCTCTACCATATCATCCTGCCTTAAATGCAGCCAACAATAAATTGAAATGTAAGGTAAAATGAATCTCTCCTCCTTTACACCGTAATTGTTGGCTAATTTGTTCCAGTGATAAGGAAAGTGACTAAGACAGTTAATGATACTTAAAAGTTTTCTTTCTTTTTTAAATGTAATTAATTTTAATGAGAACGAAATGACAATGAGACAGTTTCAAAATACATTAGTGAGATAGCCACAATAATTAACACAATGCATATTGCTTTCTTCATAGCAGTTGTTGAGAGTATAAGATGCAGACATGATATCTTTTCTAAACAATATTAGTACAAATGTTTCTTCTCACTGAACCAAGAGAAATTAGTTGTATGTATAGTCTACCAGTCAATATTATTAATGGGTTATCAGCAGAACTGACAACGTCAAAGGCTGTTGATTTGGGCCTTTTACTACTAATAATATGGCTTTACTTTTCATACCTTGTGGTTAGAAAAAGGTTCACTTTTATTGTCAGAATATTCCTGAGTGTATGTTAATATAAGCGCAGATGATGTTCCATTATCCAACCCAAGGCAAAGGTTTACTATTAGTCATAAATATAGCATTTATATCCCAATAATACATACACACACTCACCAACATACAGGCATATTTGCACACACACACACACACACACACACACACACACACACACACATTAGAAGATTTTACAGGATTTTCAAACCCCATATATCTTTGTGGGCTCCCATTCTATGGTCTGATTAAATTCATTAGAACATATACTGTCCAATCATTATCTTAAAGAATATGGCCACTAAGAAATGTGCCTTGAGGATGGATAATCCAAGCAATTTCCAGAGCCTGATCTTTGACTTCATCTGGAATAAAGAATGAGAAACTACTACTCAGGAAAAAAGAGATAGTGCCAGTGACTCATATGAATAACATATATTATGTAGGACTAAACAGTCAATGTATTGAATTCTTCTGCATATCAAGACAGTGGAAAGTTACTTTCCTGGGTTATTTTTATGATTTTTCTACCCACTTTAAGTTAAACCAGAAATACATTAAATTCACTGATATCAAAATCTTCAAACCAGGAAAATGCCATTTAATGCATTTTTCCTTATCCTTCCGTGTATCCTTCACGATCAAAGGATAATAGTTTCAACCCTGGTAAGCAACCCAGCTACCATGCTGCTTTTTCTTTATAATCAAATATTCCATTAGATTTATTATCTTCGTAGTTCTATTAATTCATACAAAAGACCAAGCTGCTACTTTCCTTTATTTGACTACTGATATCCAGGTTATTTAAATGTTGTTATTTACTATTGACAATTACAGATCACAATATTGTAGTACCAGAAGAGAATACCAGGATCATTCCAAGTTCCTTGTTTCATAAAAGTCACATGCCAAGAGACTAAGAAAAACATCAGTTCTGGAGAGGCAGCAATAAACCTCAATGGCATAATGCCTGCCTGGAAAACAAAAGGTCCTTAGTTCAATTCCCACTGCCAAAAGAAAAAAAAAAGAATGAATGAATGAATGAATGAAGAAAACCTATTTATTCTCTTTCTAAAAATCACCAGGAATAAATATTTGAAAAATCTTAGCTATTAAACTTTAAAAATATTAGAAGTTAACCGCCAATATACAAAAGAATGAAATTTATTAATCATATAGAAAAACCAAAGCAAATAAATATTTTTAGGGCTTTCAACATACTTTTATCATATTTCTTTCTTTTCAGTAATGTTTTCACATTCCCTCAAGACACATTAACTATTGTGGCCTATATGATACCTGATACACAAAGTGTTTACTGTCCATTTCATATATGAAGACACAGGGTACTGTAGTGTTTAATAAGGAAATTGTCTACACTAAGAGCTACCTTCTATATCATCAAAAATAGGTCCTTGACAAAAAAATGACAAGGACAGAGCTGATACTTGGGAGCAGAGTTCTGTCAGCTTACACTGTAATTGTGCCTTAGTTGGCATGCTTGCAAAGTCAGCTTTTGTATTTTGGACACATACTAGAATAGCCACGAATGCTTAAACGTTTCATGGAAGAAATGAAAGCATGCCTGAAAATAACAGTGAAGCCCACTGCAAGAGGAAAGTATCTGAGATACTCATTCAGGAAGTGACTTTCCCAGAACTCTGAGCATGTGAAGAAAAGCAAGGAAATGGTGATTTTACTTTCACTCAGCTCAGAGTGACAAAGGAAAAAGGATGTGAGCCATTCAACAAATCAAATTAGTTAGTTGTTCAGATTACCATATATATGCATGCAAAATTGGATAAAGAAAGAAAGAAACATTATAAGAAATTAGGGAGAAAAAGAAAAATTAAAAACAAGACAAAAATATAAGTATTAAGTGCGTCTTTCAAGGCAACATTACAAAATCGACAAATACTGTTGAATTCATATTATTTTGTTTAGTGAAATGCTGTACACTTGTAATTTTTCTTTCTTATTACTATTTTGTATTCTCTTTAAAAATATAAAAGAGCACTAAAACATTTTTTAAATAAATAACTGCACTTTAAAGATTGATGAAAGACTTTTAAGACTGAATAGATACAAGATAAGGATGATCAGTAAAACCATGGTGGCTTGCAGCTTGGACTTTAATGTGAATCTTATCTGGGACTTCCTATAACAAAAAATAGGTTAGCATAAGACAAAACATACCAGTGGAACAGAGCAGTGGGTGCTGTGAGTTACAACAGCTGGTGATTGGCTCCAGTTCTAGTGCCTCCTAGAAAGGGAAATGGGTTAGATGGCATTTTACAGAGAGGTCAACTGAACCCTGAACCCACGGAGCCAACAGTTGGATTCATCTCAGGGATCCTAGTGATTGGATGAGGCATATCTAGAGAAGGCATCCAGGATCAAGGAGACAATGTCAGGTCAACAAGAGACTCCTGTTCAGGCCCAATTCCACAACCAGAAGGCAGGATCCACCTTACCATGTGTGGAGTTGAAAGCCCCAGAATTGACACTCCACCTTAATCCTACTGCAGGCTTTCAGGAATTATGCAGCCCAGATCTGGGCTCTGTCTGCATTCTCTGTTTACCAGTGACAACAGGGACAAGGTCAGAACTGGATATTACCAACTAACTAAAGATAACCATGGGTGGGCTTGAAATCTCAGAGAAGTATCTTTTTTTCCAGTATTGTTTTCTGCTTTTGTTTTGTTTCTGACTCTTTGCTTTTGTTTTATCAAGAGTGTGAGCGTTGTTTTTTTTTTTTTTTTTTTTTTTTTTGTTTTTGTTTTTTTTTTTTTTTTTTTTTTTTTTTGATTGGTTTAGTTCTTTTTGCTGTTTTCCTCTTTTATTTCCTCCTCCCATTTTCACCTGTTTTCCAAAATTTACTCAATCTCTTTTGGCCTTGCTTCTAATCACTATCTCTTATTCTTCTATCCTGAGTTCAATCCCCAGTACCAAAACCAATTTTGAACATAAGTCTGTTAGCCAAGGATAACTTGAAGGGAAATATTTCTAGCTTAAAAGATAAAAATTTAACCAAAACTGATGTAACTTGCCATATTATCTTCCAAAATTGATGGAGAAACAAAATACTTCCATGATTTTTTAAAATGGAGATAATAATTACATGATTGCACCAGAATGAATCTACCAGGTGAGGCAAGAATTTAAACAGAGAGAGAGAACAAACAACACAAAAATATTTTGACAAGGATACGTCAATACATATCAGTTATAACCATCAATCTAAATAATTATTCCCCTATTCAAAGAAAGATATTGCTAGAAAGGAGCAAGAAACAAGATCCAACAAAAGGCTGCATACAAGTAATACCTTTAAAAAAACATTCATAGATTGAGAATCTAAGAATGGCAAAATATTCCATGTGACAGGCAATCAGAAAAAAATTGAGGGTAGATATTCTATTTCCACATGAAGTGAATTTTAATTCAACACTGATCAGAAGAGACAAAGAAGGTTACAAGGTCCTTGCTAAGGGAAAAACCCATGAGAAAGCAATGATAATCATTAATATATATGCAACAAATGCCAGGGCCCTCAACTATCTAAAACAAGCATTAATATATATGAAAACTCAAATAAGCACTAATAAAATTATAGTTGGGACTTCAATAGTCACTGTAACAAAAAATATAGACTAAACAAAAATCAATCAAATATCAAAGCTGAACCAAAACTTTAAACAAATAGACTTGGTAGATATCTACGGAGTGCATAAAGGCAAATCCACATTCTTATCAGCTGCATGTGGGACTATGACCAAAACAGATAACATATTAGCTCATAGAACACAACTAAAACTTGCAAAGGAATTGAATTTAACCCCTGCATATCACCAGATCTTCATGCAATGAAATTGAAAATCAATGAAAAAAAATCCAACAAAATCTTCAAAAGCACAAGGAAATTAAATAATACCTTCTTGAACAAGCAGTGGGGCACAGAAGTGAAAGTAGAAATTAACATCCAGATGGCTGACACTAACAAAAGTGTTGCAAATCTCAGTACACGGTTCCAGAGTAAACCCTGAGGGGACCTGACTGACTTTGTCAGACACAAAAGTTACATTTTCTCTGTAACATAGGTCTTGTTTTATCTTGGTCTTAACCATCCAGCAGAAAAGTCTAAGCAAAGCATAAAAAGGAAAGCCACATTAATATCCTGAGTTTTAAAAGGCTCAAGGCAACAGCACCATAATGCCAGATGAGTTGGTAATCCACTACTATTATTGACTATTGGACTAAATATACAGCTACTTTCTCTTTGTGCAATGAAAAGAAAAATCTATACTAATAAAGTTTAGATAAGAAATTATACCTGTATCTTGTACTTCAAACAACTGCAATGAAGGCAATATTATGCAATGTATTAACTATTATAAAAATAATACTAATACTAATGCTAATATCTGGTCATATATTTGCCATTCCAGCATTTATGTTATGTTTTATTCTTCATAATTCTTTACTACCATGGAAACTTTTTCTTAGTTGATATCTTTGTATATATTAACTGTTATAGCCCTAACAATAGCAGCTCCATGTTAAACTGTAGTTGACCTTCCCTATTCGCTGAAGTTCCTCTTCTGTATGCCCATTATGACCATTTGACTGATAAACTTTCGTATCCTAACCACAAGAGTTACAAAAGATAAAATTAGGGTCACTATGTACATCATACCTTGCCAAACGTTCCTGTTATGTATGAAATTGGGGTCACCATATACATCATACCCTGTCAAAAGTTCCTGTTATGCACCCCCAGAAACTTGCCAAACTTCCTGTTCACCTGGCCCCCAGTTAACCTTTGCTTGCGGTTTTCTTTACATATAATCTAAGAAAATTGTCAGCTTGCTGAGCCTCTTTGCACACTTGCTTAGAGACCGCCACTGGGTACCAGCTAAAATAAAGCGCTCTTTTTCTTTTTGGACGTCTGCCTCAGTTGCTCATTCTTAGAGTACAACATTAACCTGTTAAAATACTATGCAAGTACTCTGAACTGATAACAGATTCATATGTATGATACACAACATTCTGGCCTCTAAGTTGGAATCATGATTTCATTTGAATTTTGCAATACTGTTTTGAAATACTTAATTTAATTTTAATTAATATTTATTTAATTTTCTGAATATTGCTCAATTATACTTTTGTTTTATGATTTATACTGTACCTCTGACTTACAATGTACTTATAAGACATGGTATGATATTTTCTCCTAGTATTAGAAACTTTAAAAAGAAAAAAAAATTATCTATGTATACACAAGTATACACATACATAGAATACATATACAGCTACTTTGTCTTAGTTCATTAAGGATAAAGGTTTGTGATAATATTGTTTAGACAAGATATCAGTTCTGAACCTTTTCCTCTGAATAACTACTATAAAGACAAGAATACACATGGTACTAATTATTGTAACCATCCTACTAACTTGTTTTGAAACTGTCTCATTGCCATTTTACCTTTTTTTCTCATTAAAATGAATTTAAAAAAAAGAAAAAATAAGTAGGCTTGATTCATTATAGTATGAATTTCCCAAATTGCTGAATTGACAATCAAATATTTTATGACCAAATAACTCTTTTGAAGTTATTTTCCTCAAATAACTTTTGTTTAAAGTATCTTATCTTTACAATGCATCCTGATATGTCTACTTTGTATTTTTTCTGCAAAATTACTTATTCAGAAAAAGTTCAATATAATTCGATTAAATCTATAAGCTTTTTAAAAATAATAATAATAATAATTTTTTCTTAAGTAGAAATTAAATTCTCATGCAATTAAATAGTAATGCCAATATAACATACCATAATTTATAGGATGAAATGAAAGCAGTTCTATGAGGGAAATTCTTAGTAGTGAATGCCCATATCAGAAAAATAGAAGAAACTCAGATAATAACATAATACTGAATTGAATGTTCTAGAAAAAGAAGATTAAGTTAAACCCAAAATGGATAAAAAGGAGCAAACTATAAAGACCAGAGAAGAAATTAATAAAATTGAACCTGAGAAAAAAATACAAAGAATCAGTGAATTGAAGAGGTGGTGCTTTAAAATAACACATAAAATACATAGTCTTCAGATGAACTAATCAAAACCAAGAAAGAAATGATTCAAATTAATGCAAGGAAGAATGAAAAGAGTGAAATCAAGATGGATCCTGCAGAAATTCAAAAGATCATCAATACCTACTTCGAAAACTTGTACTCTAATAAAGTGGAAAGTGAAAAATAAACAGACTCTTGAATGCATTTGAATTACTAAAATTGATGCAAGAAGATATAGTCTAAATAGCCCAGTAGCAGTCAAATTGAAGAAATAATTTTAAAACTACCAATAGAGAAAATCCCAATTTATTCATTGCTGAGTTATGCAGAAATTTAGAGCTCTAAAGTCATCACTATGGAAGCACTTCAATGAAATTGAAAACAGTACCCCAAAATTCATTCCTGAGAACAGCATCAACCTAACACGAAAACCGAAAAATCACATCAAAAAAGGAGCTTCAGGCCAATCTCCTTAATAAATGTAAGTGCAAAATCCCCAACAACATAATTACAAACAGAATGCAGAAAGTCATCAAGAATATTATGGCCCATAACCAAGTAGGATTCACCCCTAGGATGCAAGGATGGTTGAACATATGCAAATCAATAAATGTTATATAACACATTATAAACATTAACAGAACCAAAGACAAAAACTGAATGATGACCTCAATGGATGCATGAAAAGCAACTGATGAATCTGACACCTATTCCTAACAAAAATCCTAAAGCAATTTGGAATGGAAGGCTCAATTTGATGAAAAGTATCTATAACAAGGAAATGGCCAACATCATACTAAAAGGTAAGAAATTGAAAGCTTCATACCTACAATCAGAAACAAAACAAGGATTGTTAATATTACCACTCATATTTGATATAGTTTTGGGAGCATGAGCCACTGTAAATAAAGAAAATCAAATAAAATGAATAAGAATTGGAAAGGGAGAATTTACATTATCATTAATCACAGATAATATGATACTGTATAAAGCAGAACCAATACCTCCACCAAAAGACCCATAGATATAATTAGCAAATTGAGTAGTATAGCAGTATACAAAACCAACAGTCAAATATCAACTAAATTTCTGTACACAAATAACAAACCCACAGAGACAAAAATTATGGAGATACCTTTCACAATAGCATCAAATAATGAACTACTTAGGAATCAATCTAATGAAGAAAGTAGAAGAGCCTTACACTAAAAAACTTCAGTGCTCTAGAAAAGGAAATGGAAAGATATCCCTTATTACTGGATAGCTCGAACCCATATAGAGAACATAGCCATACTTCCAAAGCTCTTATATAATTTTAATGCAATCCCAATCAAAATAACAGTGCATTACATACCTAACAGAACCAGAGACAATAATCCTAAAATTGATTTGGAGCTAGAAGAGTTCTAGAACAACAAAAAGCAATTGTGATCAATAAGGGGAAGCCAGCAGCATTACAATCCTCAATTGTTATTATACTACGGAACTGTGATTAGAAAAAAAAAAAAATCCTTGACAGCGGCAAAAAAGACCTGAGGATCAATGAGACAGTAGAGAACATGCACAAAAAACTTGAAACACACTCAGCCTCCTTAGCTTTGACAAAGGGGTTACACACATTCACTGGAAGAAAGAAATTCTCTTTAATAAGTGGTCTTGGGCACTAACAACAGTTCTACAAAGTACAGTCTATGGTCCCAAACTTAATCCTAAGGGGATTTGACCCTGGAAGAGACAA
>PVJA010028195.1:10321-27943 GCA_004027025.1 Myocastor coypus
CCAAAAAAAAAAAAAGAAAGGGGAAAAGAAAACAAAAAAAAAAGTAATGTTGATTTAAAAGTGTTAATGTTTAATGTTTTGATCAATCTTATATACCTATATGTATTAATCTAAACTGATCTGATGATGAAAATATGTAATACAACCATTGTTAAATTTAAACAACAAAAGTATTAAATTAAAAAAAAGTGGTCTTGGGGAAACTAGGTTCACACATGTCAAAGATTAACTCTACAACTAGAACTTTAATCTTATACTGAACCAAAATTGGGTGAATCAAAAATCTAAATATTAAAATCAAACAGTCTGATGGAAAATAGGATATGTAAAATCTCTTGAATATATAGGTGTGGGCAAAAATTTTATGAACAAAACTCCAGTCTCACAGAAAAGGTTGCAAAGTATTAATACCTGGGAATTTATTGTGTGAAAAAGATTTTTCACAGCAACAAAACCCACCAACAGAGTGAAAAGATCACCTATAGAATGGGAAATTATTTTGCTAGCTATTCCTAGAATACATAAAGAACTCAATAAAACTGTACTCCCAAATTTAAAGATCTATTACAAAAAATGGCATCTGAAATAATAGAGCCTTCTCAGATGAAGAAATACAAACAGCAGACAAATATAGGTGAAATGTTCAATATCACTGATTGTTTAAAAAATGCACACTGAAACCATTGCAAAATTTCATCTTTGTCTACACAGAATCCTCAAGAAATCCAGTAATAACAAATGCTGGTGAAACTTGCAGCAAAAGAACACTTCTCCACTGTTGGTGATTTTTAAACTGGTGCAAACAATCAACATGGAGAGTCCTTAACAAGATGAACCTTGGGGATCCACTTGAACCAGCTAGTCCCCTTTTTGGTGTCTTCCCAAGAGTTAAAGGCATCATATCACAGTGATTCAATCATACAGCACGTTTATAGCATAGTACTGAGTAAAGCTTAGAAACAACCCAGATATCTATCATCAGATAAGTGGACAAGGAAAATGTGGTATACATACATATATATATATATATATATATATATATATATATATATATATTGTATTACTATCGTACTATAAATAAGGACAAACTTGAGTCTTTTGTGTGTAAATGGATGCACTTTCAGACCATACTTTTAAGTGAAATAAACAAGGCACATGTTTAAATATTGCCTTGTTTGTCTTGTGTGAGAGGCCAAAAAGTAAATAAGGACCAATATCAATGATAGAATTTGGAAAGTAGTAACGAAATGTCCAAATGAGAAGATGAACAAGGGAGGGATTGATGAAGGAGAGGAAAACAAAGGGAACAAAAGGAGGATATTAAAGGAAAATGCAAAGTTTTTGTAAGAAAGGCTTGAAATGAGTAGAGGAGTAGGAATAAAGAAGGGAGATACATCATGTATGTGTACAAATTCTATATGATGAATATGATCATGTATATAAAAAAGTATCCATACTTTTTATATACAATGGTTACCAAAATTAATTTTTGAAAGCATATGGAAAGAGATGTCCACCTTACTGTTGCCTATGTGGCATAATTTTAACCTGGAAATGTGGCATTCTATAAAATAAGAAATTGCATGTCATTGAATAAATCATCAAGCATGCACTAAACAATTTAAATCTCTACTTGTACCAGATACTACTGGTGGAGTGCGGATGCATAAAATGTAAGAGATATAGATCTCTCTCCAGAGGGAAACTTACATTCTAGGAGGTAAAGGAAGATACACAGTAGAATTAGATAAGCCAGTAACTAATTAAGAGCTTGATTATCTTGTACTATCTCAAAGTACTATAAAAAAATCAGAACATTTTCAAGAGCGGAATAAATTCTTAAACACTACCACACTTCTGATCCAGGCAGAATGAATTAAAAAGAAGCACATTTACTCTACTGATAAAAGTCAACAACAATATGGAAAATATATGTAAATAACCTTTTTGCATAATGATTTGTATCATATAATGAAAGGCAATGATGCCTAAGAGACAAGAAACAAATGAAATTATCCCTTGAGAAAATGAGAAGGCTACAATGTAAGTATAGCACACTTGGGAGGAGCCTCTCCAAATTGTGCAGTAAAGGAAGAAAACAGTATCTTCGAAGCACAGAGCTATTTCTGTCCAGCCACTGAATCATAGGTGCCTTCAACTTGGACTTCTCAGCTGCAGAACACTAATAAATAACATTTTTTAGTTATGAATAATCTATTTAGGTTTTTCTTACTGATTGTTAAAATGAACTACAAAATATAAATTCCCTGGCAACTTCCTTAGTATACTGAGAACTAGAAAGAAGGACAACCCACATGAATGAGCATACCCAGAGCCCTCACATGTACATCTAATCACATACTATGACCAAAGAAACTGATGCTACTCAGAGAAAAGTCCGGTTTTAGGACAGGGAATAAATAAAGTGGGCCTTGAACATCTTTTAGTGCTTTAATGAAGTCCTTAAAAAACCAAAACCTGGAATAATAGCAAAGGGATACTTGAGCCAAACTGAAAGAGTTCTCAATGGCCAAAACATGAGCAGTAAGATAAATAACGATATTGGATTATAAATCAGCTGACAAAATCAATATTTGTGAGCCCATACTTAGATAAATAAATGACATAATAAGCAAATGGGACAGAAATAACAAATCCTCCTTATTGAATAATTCAAAATAATAAATGGAGAAGAAATAGGAAGAAAGGAAATAACAATTAGAATACAACAGTAATAGTTGCTGCCGGCAACTTGTATGATAAGTACTAACATTAGTAGGGAAAACTTTAAAGAGAAATAGCATATTTATATAGTTTCCAAGTGTATTCTCCACAATATTTATTATTTACTTATTGTGGTGGTATTAACATATGTCTGTATTTTTAAAATATTCCTTCCAGAAGATGAAGAAAAGTTTAACTTTTCAAATATTAGGCGGCATTTTGTGACTTTTTCATTTACAAAGAGCATTATTTTTTTAAGAATTTTTTATTTTATTTATTATTTTTTTTCTTGTTTCAGAACCTTTGTTTGTTTAGTCACTCATTTTTATGGCTGGCTCAGCTCGCCCAGAGGGCAAGGCTGGCGCAGCATGTGATGCCGGGGATCGAACCGCGGTCCCTGAAGGCACCCAAGCTTCCCCAAGCAGGTGCTTTCGACCACTGAGCCATCCCGCCGGGCCCCTACAGAGAGCATTAAAGAAAAAAAATAGCGACATTCACAGTGGATAAACCCAGGAAACCTCACTTTAACCAAGTGACCAAGGTTAATATTATCCGTGCTATGTCATTTTGACATTATTATACAATCTCTGAGGAGAGCACTTTGCTTCTATGATATTTTCAGCACAAATCCATAACCTAAGTATCAAAAGGAAATATAAGACAATTTCAGTTTGAAAGGCAGTAAAAATACCTAATCACTATATATCACAGAACTCAACTTCAGGAGAGACATGAAAAACTGAAGAATTATGATCAGTTGTAATGAGAAGTAAGTGGAATATAATATTTTAATTTGGATTCTGCAACAATAAAACATTAGGAAAAAAATTAACAATGTTTTTCAATATTAGTTGCTTAGTTTTGATGATTGTAACATGGTGGTGTAAGATATGAACAGTAGGTGAACCTGGACAAAATAGATTTTAAAATAATATGTTATTTGTGTAACTCTTCCATAGCAGTAAACTTATTATTACAATAAATTTAGTGTTTGTTGAAGAATAAAACCCATTCTCAAATTTGACAATCTGAGTAAAAAACTCATTGATAAATGCAAATGACTCAGAATAGTCAAAATAAGTTTGGAAAAAAAGAATAAAGTTAACAAACACTGCAAAGTTTAAGGGGCTGGCAGGATAGCTCAGTGGTAGAAACAAGGACTGGGGTTCAATCCCCCTAGTGCTGTGCCGGCCACACCCTGGCAGCACTAAGAGGGCAACTGAGACTGGGGGTGGTCATACATGCCTGCAATCCCTGAGATTGAATGGCTGAAAACAGGAAGATCACTATGAGTCCAATCTGTGTAGTGACACCTTGTAGAGTATGTACTAAATAAAAAAAAGAAATTAAAAAAAATTAAAAACACTGTATTATGAGGCACTATTTGCATATATTACGTACACATTTAATCAATACATTTTCTATTTACACATAAACATACACTGTGAAATCATTACCACAATTTATTCCATAAAATTGCCTATTGTCTGCCAAAGTTTTGACACTTCCTCCGAGATATTACTTTATATATAAGTATATAGTGTATAATCTACTCTCTTAGAAAATTTTAAAGTATATAAGACAGAATTATTAAATAGAGGTAATATATTTTCCAGTAGATCTGTAGCGCTTACTCATGTTGCATAACTGAAACTTCATACCACTTGATTAATAACTTCCTGATTTCCTCTCCCCTATTCCTACTACCACTCTGATCTCTACTTCTATGATTTTAGTTATTTTAATAAGTCGTACTACTTAACATTTGTCTTTATGTTTCTGGATATTCTCACTTAACATAATATCCTTCAGTTTCATCCGCACTGGCACAAATGACAATATTTCAAATATCCTTAAAGTGGTATAACATACCATGAGATGGGTATGTCACATTCTTTTTATCCATTCAGCAGTGAATTTTTAGGTTGTTTTCATGTTTTTGTTATTAAGAATTAATGCTCTAGCCGAGTGTGGTGGCACATGCCTGTAATCCCAGCACTTGGGAGGCTGAGGCAGAAGGATTGGTGAGAGTTCGAGACCAGACTGGACTACAAAAATGAGCTCAAGGCCAGCCTGAACTGTATAGTGAGACCCTGTCTCAAAAAGACAAAAAAAAAAAAAAAAACGAATTAATGCTCTGACAAGGTCAGTCAAATCGCCTCAGGATTTACTCTGAAAACATATACATTGGTCTATAGACCTTTGGTCAGTGTCAGCGACCATCTGGATGAGTCACGGTCACCACTTGACCAATTTGCTCTCTGTGAAAGCGTGAGAGAATGTTTTCTCTCTAGGTACACTCCTTAGGCACACTATGCACTGTAAATCACTTTCCTCTGTAGCCACATAATCACCTTGAACAGAACATTTGGGACACCATTGAGTTATAGGCTGTAACAGTATACAGGTTCTCTACGTTCTGAATCCTCACTGACTATGAAAGGGTTAGGGTCAAAATACTATCTTTCTAGCCCTCCTTTTCTTTTTTCTCTAATATTTTGTTCTGCAAACTTAAGTTGTTAACCCTGCAGAAGAGAAGCTTAATGATATTATTTCCTATAACATAGGCACTTGAGCTTAATTTAACTATCTTTTGAAATATCAAATGCCTTAAACATAGCATGAAAGTGGTATTTTTCTATCAATCATTGGTATTCTAAACTTTCAATCACTATAGAATGTATAAAATATGATTACACATTTTTACATAGAAATTTAGGAATTTATCCATTTACAAAATTGTAACAGTACACTCCTATGGAACTTTTTCCTTGTCTCTTATTCTCTTTTATTACCTATTACATTTTTGTAATATAGGTCTTGCTTTATCTTGGTCTTAACCATCCAGGAGAAACAACCACAAGGTGCAAAAAAGTATAGCCACACTAACATGCTAAGGGGTAAAAGGCTCAAGTCAACAGCCTCTGATATTGCCAGCTATACTGAAAACCCACTGCTATTATGTACTATTAGACTATAGATACAGATACTCTGTCTTTGTGCAATAAGAAAGATTTTTACTAATACTGTTAAGACTATCATGTCTACATCTTGTACTCTGAACAACTATAGTGAGGACAACAATATGCAATGTACTGATTATTGTAACTATCCTACTAACCTGTTGTGAAACAGTCTCACTGCTATTTCTTTTCATTAAAATTAATTTTTTAAAAAAAATTAATGCTTCAGTGCATATAGGCAAGCAGATATCTCTTCAAGGTGCTGATTTTACTTCCTCTGAATCTACAATCACGCTTCACATAATGATGTTCTAGTCAATGGTGGCCACATATACTATGTAATTCCATTTATATAAAAATTAGGAAATATAAAGTGTTCCATTAATATAAGCTAATAAATATAATTTAGGCTGAAAAACTAGTTCACTGTCTTATGGGGCTAGAAATATATTGAACAAGTACATTTTGAAGATCTGGGAAGTGAAGGATAGAATATGGTCATTATCTTTATGATACTAATAGTTTCAATAAGTATATACCTATGTGGAAAAGTGTGTATTGAACTATATACTTCAGATATGTACTATTTATTATATTGCATACAAATTTTCTCTAAAGAGATTTTTTTTTAAGTAACTGAGAGTTCAATGGAAAAAATACTCAAGATGAATTACAGAAATGCAGATTGCCCATTGAAAAAGGTAGAGAAAACACAAGAGATAATTGTCCTTCCTCCATCTTGATTCACTTACAGCAACTCTACTATAATTTGCTTTATATGCTGAACTTCAAAATAATATTTCCCTCAAAATGAAACATTTCACAACTAATTTTTGTAATCAAAACAGCCTTACACAGTGACATTTTTCATTCTCTTGTTTATTATAATGTATGTAAAATATTATACTGGTAGGTGTTGCTTAGTACTTCAGGTACACTATCTCTAGGATAGCATAGGAAGGAAGTAGTTACTCACCAATAGAGGAAAATGGTAGAGCTGGATGAAGCCATTTCCTGGTGAGCCAAACCTTTGTTTAAAGCTAGCTAGATAGAGAGATGATAGATAGATAGATAGATAGATAGATAGATAGGTAGATAGATAGATGATAGATAATAAAACAAATATGTATTGAATATTTACTGAGTACCACACATTGGGCTAATGACTTTTTTAAAAAATTATGGCTGGCTCAGCCTGTCCTGGAGGTGGGATTGGTGCAGCATGTGGTACCGGAAATCAAACTGCAGTCTCTGAGGGTGCCAAAGCTTGCCTAGGCAGACGCTTTAGACCACAAAAGCATTTTGCCAGTCCATGGGCTAACGACTTTGTATGTACAAGAAGTGATTAAAAAATATGGTTAATGTATTTTTGTGTTTTATATATATATATATATATATATATATATATATATATATATATATATCACACACACACACACATATATATATATATATATATATATATATATATATATATTCATTTATTTTATGTATTTAGTACAGGGTCTACAGGGTCTCACTACACAAATATGACTTGTGGTGACCCTCTTGTTTTCAGCCTTCCAAGTGCTGGGATCACAGGCACATACAACCATGCCTAGTCTAAATTGTACTCTTAGTGCTTTCTGGGGGTGGAGTTAGCACAGCGTGCCGGGGATCAAACTCCAGTCCCTGTGTTTACCTAAGCAGGGGCTTTAATCTGGTGAGCTATCTGGCCAGCCCTCTGAGCTATCTTGTGGGCCGTGTATCTTCCTAAAAAATTGTTACAGTAGAAGACATGTTACCAAAAACAAATGAAGTAAATGTTTTCAAAGTAAACTGGAGTATTTTCAGTACTTTGAGGGAGATTAATGGTAATCACTTTGTACTGTAATTTTTTAACTTAATCATTAATCATGTTCTCATCTCCTTTCATTGATTAAATCCTTATAATAATTTATGTTAGATAAAATTATTATGATGTGTCTTTATTCACCTTTTCAGTCAGATCCAAAGCACTGTTACTTCTAGTTCTTTCCCCAAAGTCAAAGTGTCCATGAAAGGTAAATGTTTTAAATTAGTTCAAGATACTGACGTAGCCACAGGCGTGCAGCTGAAAACACTTAAAGAGGAACAATTCTAGCACTGCTTCATAAAGTGGCAAGTATTATGGAATGAGTGTGATCAAAGTAAGAGGGGAGTGTTTTTAGGGGGAGTAATGATAACGTGCCTTTTACTGTGACAAAAACTTTAATTTAAACAATTGCTGTCTTGTTTGCTCATACTTTGTACAAAGTCAGTAAGCATTTACAACTACTTTATATGATAGGAGCTATCGTGCCCACTTGTCAGACATAGAAACTGAGGCATAGATGGATCAAGTAGTTTAACCAAGGCACAGAAGTATTGAGTTTTGAAACTAGCATGGAATCTTGACTCCTAAAACAGGATTTTAATCATGACAATTTCCTGTTCTTTAGATCAACCACTTTCAATACATTCTTCATGGATGGTTTTCACAGGTGTGTTGGTGGTGTGTTTAAAGATGCTTGAAAAGCCATAATAATAGTACAATCACTGGACCAGTGAAATGGTTCAGCAGACTATAGCACCTACTCACGCAAGCTTGGGCAAATGCAGGGACCGAGGTTCACTCACCAGATCACATGCTTCGTCAGCCCTACCCTCAGGGGAGACTGAGCTGGTCATTAAAAAGCAGCACAATCACTTCATGTTGCAGATGCAAATACTGAAAGTGCTAAGGCTCCCTCTTTTATCTTCAATAAGAATCACACTGCACATTGGTGGCAGGACTGATTCTTCATCCAGTACTCTTTCCCATATTCCACTATTTCATCTCACCATGTTCTCCCAAGATGTCTCATCAAAATTTTATTGGAATGCATGTGTTTTGTATACATAAAAATTGAATATAACTAATGTCTACAGAGAAAACCCTATCTTAGAATTGAAAGTAAGCTATTCTCCTCCAGGAAGTAATAATATATTTAGCATCCAAATAATCAAGGTGAAGATCTTCTTCCTCGATCCCCATTGGGCACTGGATTGTTCAAACAATTCAATGCTACAACGGAACTTATCAATTTTAATGAAATTTAATTGCCAAATTTGGGTCTAGCTAAGGATTTAAGCTTAAATTTGCATTAAAAATTATTATAGGAATAAGAGCTAAATGAGACAGAAGACAATCACATAGAATCTTCTGTTAGAAATGGATACATCAGTGGAAATCCTAGATGAGCCAGAGTGCCAAGCTTTGTGTTCATTTTCTGTCTCAAATTTTACTGCCACCCTCTTTGCAGTTCCAGATCCTGATTTTAAGATTTTCATTCCAGATGCAAACTTGAGGTTTTGGTAGGGGAGATTTCTTGGAATTTTGACTTAGTAGAACTTCTGTATATGTATTATTCTTGAAAAGTGGTCTTTAATCTTCAGAATCTCAAACTGATTGAGAATCCTCAAAGGATTAGGAAATACTGGTCTGAATTTACTGTCCTGAGTAAAGTGAGCATTAAGCCCATTCTGAGATCAGAGGGAGGCTAGCCACTTGATTTATGAGCACAAAATTTGAAAACCAAGGCAAGGGCTTTATTTTTCTGTCTGCCTGCTGGCTTATCTCCCTTGGGAATTGTTTTAACTCAATTGACTCTTTACAGATAGTGTGGGCCTTAACGGGAGACAATGAAGGGAAATGATGCAAATAATAACCTGTTTAACTTAAGTTTGGGTTGTTCAACTTATTTCCGTATCCTTTAGTGATAGCCTGATAGAGAGGCAAAAATCAAAGACTGCACAGACAAACAAACCTAGCTTCAAACCTTATACTTTCTCACTCTGAAGAAAGTTACTGAAATTTGGATGTTTTCCCTCATTCATGAACTAATAGTTTCTGCCTCATAATATTGTGCTACAGATTAAAAATATAAGACAAGCTTGCCCTCCCCCCCGCACCCCCTTCCCCCACCTCCAGTGCCACTCTGGCTACACTGTGCTTGATCGGAGCAACTGGCTCCTGTCAAGCTTGCGAGGCCTCTGCCTCCCTCAGTCACCATCATGATTATCTACCAGGACTCCATCAGCCACAATGAGATGTTCTCTGACATTTACAAAATCCGGGAGATTGTGGATGTGCTATGCCTGGATATGCAGGACAAGAAAACCAGCTTCACAAAAGGGGCCTATAAGAAGTACCTCAAAGATAACATGAAATCAATCAAAGGCAAACTTGAAGAAGAAAGACTAGAAAAACTAAACCATTTATGACGCAGTGGCTGCAGAGCAAATCAAGCATATCATTGCAAATTTCAAAAAGTAACAGTTCTTTTTTAAAAATTAATTTCAAAGAGAACGAAATAGTAATGAGACAGTTTCAAAACAAGTTGGTAGGACAGTTACAATAACCAATGCATTGCATATTTTTGTCTTCATAGTAGTCATTCAACATATAAGATGCAGACATGATATCTTGTCTGAACACTATTAGTACGAACCTTTCTTCTCATTGAACCAAGAGAAAGTAGGTATATATCTATTGTATCTTTTTCTCTACAAAATCGTCCTTCATTTATATCCCCCTTTTTTTCTTTTGTTTTGTCAGAGATGGGTGTTCCATTGCCACTGAAATATTGTAGTTGCATGAATTCAGCAAAACAACCCAATGTAGTCCACTAGTCCATAAATTTCTGACAAATGGTAGTGTTGCAATAAGTGATAGGAAGTATTGGAGTTCACAATTACCATAATCTTTCTACTCCTAATTCTTTTCTAAATTCATTTTGTCCTGCTCTCTCTTAATTTTCCTATTTGGCCCCTTTTTCTCTTCATGCTTCCCACTCCAAAATCGTTTTACCTTTCTCCTTTTAATCTCTGCCTTACGCTATATATTGGTAACCGCATGTCAGTAAAGAAAGAAATATGAAGTAATTTGAAGCACGGTAAGGCAAGAATAGTCAAGGCATAAGAAAAAACGTTTGATAAATGACATTTCAAGTAATACCATGTCTCAATTACAGTGCTATAATTCACTTAAAACCTCATAAGCAAATACATAATTATATCTAAACTTAACTGGTCCCTTTGAATGACCAGCCTCAGTCAAAATCCATGTCAGGTTTCCTGTTGTAGTCAGAGCTGAAAATAAATCCCTGAGTACCATGGAGATTTGAAGCTCTCCCAAAAGCTCCTGGGCTTTTACTTAAATGAAAAGCCAAACATCCAAGCAATACTTACTAAAGAAATATTTCCGAACTGGTTAAGATATAGTACAAGCAATCTTTTTAATAGAATTGAGTCAGATATATGGTTCACAATTTACATATATCCTATAAAGCAGAAGACAGTAAAACTATATTGCACATGCTCTTTTGTTGTAAATTAATTTTATTTCTTACATTTTAAATATATATTGATCATATTCGTCATAGGGAATCTGTATCTTTCTATCATATATTTCGATTCAGCTTTTTTCTCAATCCCTTCGCATCTCTCCAACCCTTCTTCCCCTCTCTATCTACAAAGTTTTGTTTACACTTTATCCTTTTTTATCTTTTTGTTCTTTTCCTTTCCTTCCTTTCTTTGTTCCCCTTTCCTAGGTCCTTTTTCCTTTTGCACTATTGCTCACCATTTCATAATTTCTACTATATATTTCGAGCCTTATTTACTCTTTCAGTTTCTCATATGGAGAGAATTAAATACTTACATAATGTAACCCTAATTTACTTCACATAAGACTATGGTCTCAAGATGCATCCAGTTAAAATAAGAACAGTTATTCACTTAATATTTTTATGTAGGTAAAGATCTACATCATCATTTCTCTTGACAAAATTTACCCTTAAGTGTTATTAATTAACTCAGTTATAGATTCTTTACTAAAAAGGAATCATCTGTAGATATTCACAGAGCATTTTGAGTGAGGACTCCACTTAAGTGTTATGATTTTCTTTGTAATTTACAATTGTCAAACCTACATCTGGTTTCACAGTAAAATTTTTAGTGAATTAAATGTACTGAACTTTTCCAAATAGTTTTACTTACTGTTTTTATTTGCATAACTATATATGCTGTGCTTAAAAATCATATAAATGTATATGCAAGATATAAAGGATAAACATTAAATGAACATCTATGTACTTATAATATAGTTGAAGAAATAAATCATTAAAGATAAATTTGAAAGCTCCTGAGCTAGGAACTATGAAGAAGCTGAAATTTTGCCCTGCTAGCAAGCTGCCAATTTGGCAGCTACATGTGTATGGATCGTGTCGTTCATTAGTCTGCTTGCCTATCTCTAAGCCAATAGCACACTCATTTAGAGTAGCATTACAATAAACCTTGAGAAGGTCTGCTTGCTACCGCAAAATCCTCCAACACTGTTTGGAAGTTGTTCTCATTGAAGTACATCTTTTACATTTAGCTTTCATCCCCACCGGGAGGATAGGGGATAGGGAAAAAAAGAGGAATCAGAATATATCATGTGTGGGTAGAAATTCCCTGCAATGAATACAATCATTATGTATATCTAAAATGTACCAGAAAACTTATTTTAAAAATAGAACTAGCTTTCAGATTATAAAAACGCATATCATTATTATGGTTTGAAATATTTTATTAATTTGCATCATTTTTTATGTATTTAGTACAGAGTCTACAGGGTACAAAATCTGCAGGATCTCACTACACAAATCAGACTCCTAGTGATTCACCTGTTTTCAGCCTCCCGAGTGCTGGGGTTATAGTTGTGCACCACCACAACCAGTCTCAATAGCCATCTCAGCAAGCCCTGGCGGGGAGCGGCACAGCACAGTGGAAATTGAATCGTGCCTGCTGCACTATGCCTAAACAGGCACTTGACTCAACTGACCTATTTGGCTGGCCCTTCATTTTTTATTTTATGGGAAAATTTTTATAGCAAACTAGTAAAATAATAATAGTTCGTACGTTGAATATTTTGTCTTCAAAATAGATACTCAGAGTACAGGATTTTCACATAAAAATTCCCCAAACAATATTTACACAAATCTTTGATTTCAATGAACTAACAGAAACTAGTAACATGACTATCTTATATATATTTTTTCCTTTTCCTGTCCTTTCATTTCCCTGTCCCTCACAGTAGTACTTTCCTTTTCAACAATTTCTTTCCATTTCACAATAGTTATCATAAATTTTGGTGTTTATTTACTATGTCACTTTCACACATAAAGGAGATAATATGATGTTTATACCTGCAAGTCTCCTTAATTTCATGTATGAATATGGTCTCAATTTGCATCCATTCCCCATTAAATGTCTCAAGTTTATCATTTTTTATGCAGCCTTATATAAAAAGGCTGCATCTCTTTAATATATTTCTCAGTTGTTGGACATTTGAGTTGTTTCTAACTTTCAGATATTACAAATTTTGCTGTTATAAACATTGGCACACATATGTCACTCTGGTATGATGTTTTTAATTCTTCCAATTAAAAGGAAATAGCTGCATCAAATTGCAATTCTAATTCTACTTTTGCTAGAATCTCTATACCAATTTCCATAGTGGTTGCATCATTTGCCCAGTCACCATGTGTGAAGTGTTCTTTCATCCTCACAGCTGCTCCAGCATTTCCTATTGGTTGATTTCTTTACAATGGCCAGACTTTCTTGGATGAGGTAGAATCTTAGCAATGTTTTAACTTGCATCGTTCGAAGAATCAGTGATGCTGGACATTTTGGCATATATTTATTTGCAGTTTATATTTATTTACCTGAGAAATATGCATTCATCTCAGATGTTGATTTTGGGATTTGGTCTTTGAATTAGTGGGGTAGAACTGATTATTTTGCAATTACTTATATGTTCTAGATAAATGGCCTCTGTGGGAGGGACAACTGTCTAAATTTTTCCCACTCTCTGGGTTGTTTGTTCACTTTGTTGGAGACTTCTTTTGTTGCACAAAAGCTTTTCAATAAAATGAGTGCCCAGTTTTCGATTCTTTGAAGTATTTCCCATATAACCTGAGTTTTGTTTGTGAAGTCTCTACTTACCCATGGATCTCTAAGATTTCTCTGTATTTTCTGTCCTAATGTTTTAATGGTTTTATTGTTTCTGTTTTAATATTAAGATTTTTGATCCATTTCAATTTCTTGTTGGTATATGGTGAGAACTTTATAATATTGAGCCAATATTCTTTAGTAAATATGTATATCCATATATATTTAATTTTTTATAGAAATGAACTTAGTTTTCATTGAATGGGTCTTCAAGATCTGTTATTTACTATGTTACTAGGGGCTTTTTTCCTGTTGAATAAAAGTGGTGAATGATGACATCCTTACATTATTTACAATCTTAAGGCAAAAACGTTGAGGCTTTTACCATTACATAAAATACGAAGTTTCGTTTTGACCAATACATTTCATCAGGTTCAGCAAAGTTCCTTCTATTCTTGCTTTGCTGAGAATTTTTACCAGGAATGGATTTTGGATTTCATCAAATGCTCCATATATGTCTTTTGTGATGATGATTTTTTTTCTTCTCTCATCTGTTACTGTGGTGAGTGCCATTACTATATATACATTTTAACCAGTGTTGCATTTGTTTTGTAATTATGCATTATATTCTTTACATATGTTGGAGACAATTCAGTTAAGTTTTTTTCATATTCTATATCTGTAATCATGTAGATATAATGTCATTTTCATTTCTTGTGATATCTTCCTCTGTTTTGAGTCCCAGGGTAATGATAATGATAGCTTGTGTAATAGATCACAAAGAATATTTTCCTATTGAAACCAGCACCCAGGCCCAGCATGTGAGAGAGACAACCCGGGGCCTACCAAATCAGCATTTGACCCAGAGCCCAAGCCGGTATGTTAATCAGAAAACCTGGAACACACCCGGTCCTCATTCTACCCAAAGCCTAGGCCCAGCATATGAGTGAGATGGCCTGGGTGGTCTTCATCTGACCCAGAGCCCACGTCAAACATGTGCATTGTGGAATCCTGGTGCAGAACTCCCTAGAGATGGCTGGGGAGATAGCTCAGTAGAATAAGTACCTGCCAGGCAAGCACAGGGTCCTGAGTTCAACCTCCGGTAACACACACACACACACACACAGACAGACAGAGAGAGAGAGAGAGAGAGAGAGAGAGAGAGAGAGAGAGAGAGAGAGAGGGTAGAGGCAAGACCAACCCAGCTGATCTAACAGCAGAACAACTTGCCAGAATGGCACAGCAGGTTGAACTTGAAGGGCTGCAGCACCAAGAACTGGAGTACAAAAGCAAGACCCAAGTCACACAAACATGGAAGAGTTTCAACTTGGTACATCTGAACCTGGTGCAAAGGTAGGAATTCTAACAAAGCTCTACACCAAAGGTCAAAAAACAGACTTATACAAAATGACAAAGAAAAGAAACAAAATGCACTCTCAGGCTCCGAGCCCACCCAGAACAAATACGGGGGACAATAACATAGAAGAAATTGGAAGCGACACACCTGAAATCTGTGAGATGTGAGGTGTCTGAAGTAAAGAAACAACTGCAGAAAGTTATAGAAGAAATCAGATTAGAAATAATTTCTGAAGTAAAAAAAGAAATGATAACTATAATGAAAGTACTAAATGCTCCTAAAGAAGGAACTGATAAAAATAAAATAGAGAATAGAAAAATGATAGCAACTTTGTTTTTTGTTTTGTTTTGTTTGTTTTGTTTTGTTTTTTGGTGGGACCAGGGTTCAAACTCACGACCTTGCACTTGCCAGGCAGGCACTTGTGCCACGGAGCTATCTCCCTGGCCCCAATGATAGCAACTTTGGATGAGCAATGTAGGAAAGAAATAGAATACAGGAAGCAGACTCAAAGTGCTATACAGGAAATTAAAACCTCAATCACAAGCTGGTAAAACCATTTCCATGAAAGTGAAAATAGGCTTTCAAACCTTGAAGACACCATTGTAGTTAATGAAAATGTAAGAAAAGACCTCTTAAAAGCAACTAGGATACAGGAAAACATAACTCATTATCTGCAAGACAATGCAAAGATGAGCAATGTAAGACCAATAGGCATCAGTGAGAAAAGAGTTAATACAAATGATATAAAAAGAATATGGACAGAAATAATAGCAGAAAACTTCACAGATATAGAGAAACAACCTGACATTCAGGTAACTGAAGCATATGGAGCTTCAAATCACATCAACCTAATTAAAACCACACCTAAATATATAATAAACAAGATCTCAGAAATTCAGCACAGAAACAGTATACTAAAGGCTGCCAGAGAAAAGAAACAGATCATTTTTAAAGGAAACTCCATCAGAATAATGGTAGGTTCCTCTTCACAAACCATGAAGTCAAGAAGAGAATGGAGCAAAGTACCTCAAGTCTTGCAAGAAAACAAATTCTATCTCAGACTGGTGTATCCTGCAAAACTCTCTTTCAAGTATAATGGAGACATGAAATACTTCCATGACAAAGAACAACTGAGTAATTTCATGATGACAAACTCAATCCTACATAGACTAATAAAAGATATTCTAGAAAGGGATCAAACTGGCAACAACTCCATGAAGGAAACTGGAAAGAACCAACCCAATAAAACAAACAATTAAACACAGGAGAAAAAGAGGTATACAAAAGGAGTCTTTCAATTATTCTTTTGTGTAGAGCAGCAAAACATTTCCATCAGCACATTCTATAAATGGACTTCTCCAGCAACCTATGGGTCATGATTATGCCTGAGTCTACACGGTGGATATCAAGGAAATAGCAGTAGCTCAGTTCCACAGTTGACATCTGGCCACCAATAAGTGTCATGGGCACTGTCTGTGTCCATGACATACTAAAACTTTGTATGATATCCTACCCCCAAGCTGTTAGATATGCTGGTTATGTATTTGCCATTCCAGCCTTTATATTATGGTTTATTCTTAATAGTTATTTACTATAAAGCTGAGAGTGGTGGCTCACGCCTATAATCCCAGCACTTGGGAGGCTGAGGCAGGAGGATCGGTGTGAGTTCGAGACCAGCCTAGGCTACAAAAGTGAGCTCAAGGCCAGCCTGAACTGCATAGTAAGACCCTGTCTCAAAAAGACAAAAATATATATATACATACATATATATATATATATATATATATATATATATATAATTATTTACTATGATGAAAACATTTTCTTAGTTGAATTGTTTTGAAATATTTACTTTCAACTAATATTAATTAAATTTCTGAATATTGTTTAATATTAATTTTTGTTTCAAGATTTATAATGTATCTTTGACTTACAATCTGCTAATAAGTCATGAAATATTTTCTCCTAGTATTAAAAAATTTAAAAGTATATTTCCATTTTACATTGACTTTATTTTTTTATTTTTTATTTTTATTTTTTTGGGGAAAAGGGTGTTTGAACTCAGGCCCGTGCACTTGCCTGGCAAAAGTTTATTCTACTTAGCTATCTCCCCAGCCTCCTCCTTCGTTGACTTGATGTTACTTCTTCCTTGTCTTTTACACATAAACAGGTGTTTGATTTCTTCTAGTCCTTTGAATTAATTAGTTTAGTTTCTTATGGTTATTTTTTTTTTCCTAGTGTGGAATGAGATGCTATTTAGTTTTGTTTTTCCATAGCTAATTTTTATGTATAAACTTTAAGGATTTTTGTTCTTTACAATTAGTTTTGGACAATTTCATTTCTGTGTTTGTATGATTTTATTCAAATTCGTTGTGCAAAAGGTACATTTTTTCAGAAATGGTCTATAATTTCAACTAAATTCAGAAATTTCAAACCTTATATATTTATAGCCCAGCATTTCTACTTTCAAAATTCTAATTATACGAATATAAGTTTCTTGATTTTTGGCATAGAGTGAACTATTATATGACTGATCTGTAAATGCTTTCTTCTTCCTCTTTTTTTTTTTTTTTTTTTTTTTTTTTTTTTTTTTTTTTTTTTTTTTTT
>PVJA010028196.1:0-19263 GCA_004027025.1 Myocastor coypus
AGGAAGCAAGGAAGGAAGGAAAGAGGGAAGAGAAGGGGGGAGGGGAAGGAGGGGAGGGGAGGGGAGGGGAGGGGACGAGAAAGGAGGGGAGAGGAGGAAGCAAGTGTAACCCTTCCAGTATGGAATCAGGGGCAGGCTGAGCAGAAAATGTGGCAGTAAGGAGGGAGGGAGGGTTTCAGGGACCTGGAAGGTACTCGGGGCACTCCCCAGATGGAGTCCTATGCCAGTGTCAGTAAAGCAAATCACAGAACGGCTAAGGAGTCAAACAAGGGCACCAAGCAAAAACCCAGAATCAGTGACAATGAGAAGCCCCTGCCACAAGGATAGGAGACGACGTTGTCAGCACGCTGCAGCTGAGGCCATGTGGTGGGAGCTGGAACTCAGGGTATGTGCAGTCGCAGGACAGTGCTGCCGCTGGAAGTGACACTGGGGGTGAGGGTCGCACCCTGGCCTCTCTCCTCAGCCAGTGGGCCAGAAGCTGAGTGTTAACTGGGAGAGGGAAACACAGAGCCATGGACATCAACCCCTCACAGGGCCCAGCAAGAAGGCTGGTCCCACCATCCTGCGCCACCACCACTACCCCCACCCTCCCCAACCCCAACCTCCACGTCTACCCCCACGCCCCCAGCCCCACCCCACCCTGCTACATTGCTACTAAGTCCAGAGCGCTTTCCTATAGTTTCTGGTTTTCAAGTTGGATTTATTTCTCAAACAAAACATATCAGGGTCTTTGTTCGCATCCCAGATTTGATCAACCAGCAATTACTTGCTTTTAGGAGGTATGGCAAAATTTAATCTTTGTAGGAAAAATTAGAAACAACTACTATTTGTCATATTTCTATCGGATAACTGGCTGAAATTGTTTTAGCTCAAGTAACAGTTTCTTGTCTAAGAATTTTGTCTCTGGCCCAAAAAAGTAGTGGTTTTATTAAACCCTGAGATTGGCGACCTCTGAAAGTAAGTAAAAATCGCAAGCCCAGACAGAAACATGGAAACCCCTGCCCACCTAAGGCACTGTCCACTGACAAGGGTTCACCACTGCCAGCCATCCGGATCCAGACTGTTCCAAGCCCTTTGGCAAAGTAGGTGGCTCTGTTACAGCCGATTTGTGCTTCAAGGTTTTATCTTGGTCATTACTGCTGCTGCAGCTGATTTAAATATTTTAATGAATGATGTTATTGTCTCTGTGCCTGAGGGTCTTTGCAGCAGAGGTTGCAATTGGAAGGAAGAAAAAAAATGCAGAAAAATAGCTCTAAATAAGTCAGTGATGCTCGATGACTCACTTCAGTTGTGTGGTGCTGCGACGTCCCCTGGCCTGTAGACCTGTGCTGGTGTTGGGTGCCCCCTGTCTTGGGGCGGGTGCAGATGTGACCTTGGAGGGGTCAGGGCCATACTCCTGAGAGTTTCAAGAGATTGTGCCTTATGTGACCTTCACCTGCCACTGTGGCTTTGGTCCCTTGCCTATAAGGACCATGTACTCAGGCCAACATCACAAGGGCCTTTGGGGTCACCACACCCATTCATTCCGCAGTATGTGTTTCCCTAGGCTTACAGAGCACTGTCTCTGATTCAGGAAGTGGTGGGAGACACAGGGAGGATTGGACAGAGCCTGCTGTATGGCAGACAGGCAGCGCGGAAGGCAGAAGAACACTTAGGGATGTGGCACCATTTCCTGCTGTGGTTGGAAGCTTTGAACACAGTTGAGGTGACGAGGAGGGGGCATGGTGGATATTGGGGGTAGGGGCCAGTGAGGGGAGCACTTACCCACCTGATGTGAAGGAGGAAGTCAGGCACGGGTTCCAGGAATGAGAAGTCGGAACAAGGTGGCCTGAGGAGGAGGGAGCTAGCCAGGGTGAAGAGGTAATGCACTCCATCATGCTGTCCCAGGCCCTGCCCCCAGGGAAGCTGTAGATTGCCAGGGAGCCATGATCAGCACACTTTACCGAGGTGTGCCTGAGACCTTCGGAGATGCTGCCCAAGGTGTGGCCATGCCCAACAACGGAGGCGGATGTGGATGTAACCAACGAAAGACAGTTCTGCTCAGCATGCAAGGACAGGGCTGTCAAGGTCAAAGCAACATCTAGAACCCACAGTCAGCCCCAGGTCAGAACGCAGGCACTCATAGCGAGGAAGAGAGGCCCAGGCTGAGGGACGCAGGCCAGGCGGCGGTCAGTGTCAGGCGCTATCTGGGTGGTGACACAGACTGTGGAGCCAAAGGCTAGAAAGGCATCAACAGCATGTGGAGCCTTTTCTAAGAGCCTCGAGGAGGAGCCTGCAGGTCTAGGGCTCCATCTCGCTGCCTTCCAAACCTACATGTAGTTACATGTGATATTTGTGAGCGTGGGAAAGTGTGTGGGAGGAACACTTGACATGGAATGGCCAGAGATCCCTTGAAAGAAGGGGAAGGCAAATCCAGGAGGGCCAGTGGAAGCAACAGTCGCTTTTCTTGAGTCCCTGGTGGAGTGTCCAGCAGGCCAGCCAGGCCAGGGCTATGGCTACAGTTGCAGACTGAAAGAAAAAACCTTCCTGAGCAGATAACCCTCAGCTCCAAATTCACTAGCTCCTCCTGTAAGAGATGGCTGTTTTGACAGCAGTTTTATGGTGGACACTTAGGCTACCTTCTGATGGGAAGTATGATCTATCTTGTGCGCAGCTGTGAGCTGCCAGCCTGCGATTCCAGGGTGTGGGCGGGGACTGGCCAACCCCAAGGCCCCGCCTGTGTTAGAATCTTGCCTATTTGTTGGCTTTCATTGCTCCCCTGAACAATTCCCAGGATGCAGCCAGACAGGGTGGCAGCTCACCTCTGCCGTAGAGCCCTGGGGCTTGTTGTGGCCGGTGCAGACTTGGAGAATCCAGGACACGACAAAAGAGGCATGACCCACCGCCTACACCCTCAAAATTGCCCCAGAGATTCCCTGCCTTGAGGATCTGGTCTTAAACAAAGCCAACGGTACAAGCCCACAGTAATTAAAGTTTTCAAGGTTTCTGCTTCAGTGATTTTACTCAAAAAACATAATCTCTAGGAAGCTACAATGATGAAACTGGTATTTGTAAAGGCTAAATGGCCCCAACCCCTGGGCTTTAGAAGAACGACTGGGAGAGGTTTGGGCAGATGAGGAGGCCAGGAGGAGAACAGGAAGCGCCTTCTACCCTGAGAACATCTTGGCAGGTGGCCTTCTGGGCCCTCTCGGGCCTCAGGAGCTCACCTGCACCTCCCTCCACCCCAGCCGCCTCGCCGCCATGTGTCCTCTGGGACTAATCCAAAACGTGACTTTCTGAAAAGGCTAAAGAGAGACAGCTCCATTACAGACATTCCAATAGCTCAGGGAACCCTATTCTTTGCTGGTTTCTCACCAGGAATATGTGTGTTTACATTTGGAATTCCACCTCCTCTCTGGGTAGGGCCTGCTCATCTACCCATCAAAGTATGTTCCCACTGGAATCAATAAGGTTTGTGGTCAGGAAAGTCACACACCCAGAAACCCTAATGACTAGACGGATGTCACCCTGAGACCCATTTGATTCAATTTAATAAGCATTGGCTGGACTGATCACCACCCTGAGCTCTATGTGAAGTTCTACCACCAATCACAACCAGTAATTTCTGAGACATAACAATGGAATAAGCCTTTCACCACTCTTCTCTCTTCAGTCTGTGCCACAAGCCTGTGGGGTTCTGATGATTTCTGTCACTTCCTTGCTAACAGAGGTCCCAAGACATTAAGCAACCTTTTCATAGTCACATGAGTATTGATACCACAGACACTGGGCCTGACCCCAAGGACTCAGACTTTCAGCCATGTGTTCATTCCTCTGCACTGGGTTTCTAGGATAGATATGGATGCTTCAGAGACAGAAAGATGAATGTCCTGTTTAAGTCAGACAGGTGTGACTTTTATTGATTCCAGCCAACCTGGGTCAGTCTGAAGCTTACTTTTTCCACCAAAGCCCTAGCTCTTCACATTGATAAGAAAGTTGGCCGGTGTGTTTTGACACACTCCCACACATGTGCCACACTCAGCGGCTCATCTATGACAAGCGCTGTCCGCACATTGTGTGTGTTACCCGTGTGCAGTCATGGGAGGTACATAAACTTCACCCCACCTTACAGCACCTCAGATCATCACAAGGAAGCACACCTCTCAGGAGAGCCCAAGCTCTTGAACCCACCCCCTACTGCCAAGCCCCAGCCAAGACTCCACTGCTGTCTGCCCGGTTTCCCACAGCTGTGCAGCAAAATGTCACAAACTAGGAAGCTCCAGTTGGGATTTGTCCTCATGGATGTGTAGACCACAGTTAGGACCAAGGAGACCACAGGATCAGGCTTCCTCGGGGGCTGCTAAGGTGGGCTCCTTCCTCTTCACCCAGTTTCTCTGGGAGCCCAGATCCTCCTCTTTGTCTAGATCTCTCTCTCCTTTTTTTCTAAGAACTGGTAGGCTAGACTGAGAGCCACCCTTGTTCAAGGTGACCTTTTCCCCACTAGATCCTAGCTGCAGAGAGCCTCTGCTCACCTCCACAGGCACCACAGCATTAAGACCTTAACGTCTCCCCCAGGAATTTATCTGGGCCCCCAAATACCCACTGTCTTCAGTCCTACCTCATACTCCTATCAGGCTCCTCTCTTGGTTAAAATGAGAGCCATATTTAGCTGAGAAGTACAAAGTGCTTGAAAATGTGGGAAGGGGAGTCTGCCCCTGGAGAAGGAGGTGATCCTGAAGATGGGGGCTCCAATCTGTGCTCCCTTCTCCCTCCATTTTGCCCACTGGCACACTGATTTCCAGAACATGCAAGGCTTTGCCTGGTAAATCAGGAGGCGCTGACTAAAGACACAATCGGACATGGCCAAGTCTTTGGGAAAGCCAACTTCCAAAAGCTTCCATCTGTAAGGAAACATAGGTAAAAATAAAAACCAAACAAATATTTATTTTTGTGAGCTGGCAGCAAAAGAAAACTATTTATTCCATATATATATATATATATATATATATATATATATATATATATATATATATATATAACTTCCACGGTCCTAAAAATGATGAAGTCTCATCTCCAGCATCTTCTGTGATTAACAGAGTTGTCTTTCATTGTGAGTACTGTTGTTTCTCTTGTCTGGATTACATTAGTTAAAAGTCACGGCATGGAAAGCCAACATACCGACAGAAGCATTCGCTTTACTCCCTCTGTAGCTATTTAAGTATCTAGCAGCGATAAAGTGGTATGAAATCTCAAAATGTGCACAGTCCAATGACATTAATATTCAGAAGTATGTCTGAGCATCGAGTTGTTCAGAATCTACACTGCCCAGGCAGAGGCCCATATTTCCAAAATAAATTACTTGTACAATGCAATGTCTCGATGAAATATTCAAGTTTAAACCCATTCTGTATTCCCAATTTTTAAATACAGATGCAAGCCCAGGCTGCAGTTTCTCTGGCCGTATCTGAAAGTGAGCAGGCGCATTGAATCAATCAGCTAAAGTTGGCAGAGAGAAAAATAATCCCTCCGTCAAAGTAAACTGCAAAAATCCATAAATAAAAAACAGAGCTGCAGAAAAATCTCAGCCATCCAGGGAAGTTTGTACACGTGCACCCGGCTCAGCGACTTATGGGGCCTGTTTTAATAGACAAATATGTATGGACTTGACTTGCACCAAAAACCTGCCCGCGGTTGCACCAAGCATCTGTGTTTTCAGCCAGTGCTGCACTTGGGAGCAGGAAATTGTTTGCAGGGCAATGAAGGAGGAATTAAAACTTTCGGTCAAATCAGGATTAGCTGTGCCCTGGTGGAGCAGGAGGAGGAAGAGGGCAGGAGGAAGCCTGCTTCCCGAGGTGCTTCCCGCCCTCCCAGGGCAGCCTGCAGGGTGGGGCTCCCAGGGCACTTGGGAGTGACTCCATGACCTCTTTCACAGCTGCGGAACGGGACGAGGAAAGTTTTGCCCATGGTGTCCGAGAGACTCCAGTATGCCACTCTCTGGTCCCTGGCCTTCTGGAGCAGCCCATCCCTTCGGTCTGAGCCACTCACCTGGGCTACCTTGCTCTCTTCAGCACGGGGGGCTCTCGATTCCGAAGGCCCTGGCTGCTGCCCCTGTTGAGCGTCTGGGGCCAACTCTGTTCCCGACTGCCTGCTGAGCTGAGTTCATCACTCAGCATCCGAGCTTCAGTTTCCTTACATTCGGGTGGGCTCTGCCGGCCTCCCTCTGTCCCTGCTGCGACAGCACAGCAGGGACATATGAACAGTGGTGTTTATCCACGGCAATCATTAGAATCACTTCTATGCAAGCAGAATAAATGATGAGGTGGTCTCACGTTCTCTGTTTGCTAATCAGCACCCTCTACCATGGCTCCTACACAGGGAGATATTCACAGGTATGTGACTTTACATCTTGCGAACATTTCACAGTGTACACACACAGGCTTAGGTGGCACTGACCGCTGCCAAAAGTGGCCCTTAGATGGAATCGGCCTGCAGTCCCCAGCACTGTGGGTGGCTGAGGTAGGAGAACACTAGAGTCAAGCTCAGCCTGGACAAGGTAGCAGGGCCCTAATTCAAAAACGAAACACACAAATAGGTCTGGTTGTGCAAGACAATGTGAAGGAACCAGGATCAATTCTTGGGACCTTCCTGTAGGTGAAGGTCAAGTACAAGATGTGTGAGGCTGCTCCCCCGTGGAATTCATCACTCTGCTTTCATAGAAACTTGTTTGTAATGACTACAAGGAACGCACTCAAAATACTGATAAAAAGTGGGGTGTGGTGAGTACATGTGCCAGGGATACAGCTGCTGCTTGTGATCAGGCATGAGGTAGTGGACTTCCACAGGCTGACAGGGTGGGAGGGGTTCCTCGAGCAGCACACCAAACACAGGCCTGGCAGACATCGCCAGAGGATAGGACCCTCTCAGCACCATGGCCCAGTCTACTGCAGGGTATAGGTCCCTACTTGTTGAAGTCCTACCTGCTTGCTACATTTTCCTCTCCTTGGATCTCTCTTGCTTACTCCCTGCTGACCTCTTGCCTGTGTGAGGGACCCCACATTCTCCTAATGTCCCACTTAAGCCCACAATCACAGGATTACTGTTCCAGCCATGGGGCAGTTTAGGTAGTGTTTGGCCAACAGAACAGCACAGTCCAGAACAGACACAGGAAGACAGAGGGAGAAGGAGCCAGGAGGAAGAGGAGCTGAGGGCCCAGTTCATGCCCTCTCTGGCCACCATCACCACCACCTGGACTTCTGCACCCTCAAGACACCCTAAGACAAGGCCTTGGGTCCTCCCTCCCGGCAGCCTTTGCTGCGGATGCACAGAGATGAAGGACACACCTGCCAGCTCCTCACCCGCAGCCCTAAGCCTAGGCCTATCTTTAAGCCCACCAAAGCCCCTCCTCACTGAGAGCTCCTGGCTACCCCAGCACACTCCCTATTTGCTGTGTCAGCCCTGAGCTGAAGGAGAGTGCTGGATCCCAAATTCTTTTATAAATATCCCCAGGTGGACAGCAGCCAAGACAGCACAGCTTGTGGAAAGCTATCCTGCCTGCACACAGACAGACAGACACACACACATACACACATACTCCTCCTTTTTAAAAAATTTTATTAATTTTAATGAGAAAGAAATAACAATGACGCTCCTCCTAGGTTGAAATTTTCTGTGTGTAGGGCTATAAATGTATGTGTATGTGTGTGTGTGCGTGTGTGTGTGTGTGTGTGTGTGTGTCCTCTGTGCATACACGTCTGTACATCTGAGAGATTAGAAGGTGAGGAGAATCAAGGGAGCCCATCGTTGACTATAGACTTGACTGCAAGGAGCAGCCAGCTCCCTCTAGCACAGATTAGAGTTTTGTTTAAATTTTGTTGATGGACACAGATTATCTTAGCTGCTTTCTCATTGCTGGACATACCCACAAGCTAAAGGAAGAAAGGTCTGTTTCGGCTCACAACAGGCAGAGGTTTCAGCCCACAGTTGGTGGGCTCCAAGGCAAGGCAACATGGCACAGGGCATGGCAGAGGGAAAGCAGCCCACAGCATGGCGGACAGGAAGTGACAAGCCTCCCTTTCCTTTTTCTCTTCCAGGCTGCCTGTCCTTTGGGCAGCGCCACCCACATCCAGGGTAGCCTCTCCATTATCCACACCCAGAGCCATGCTAAACCAATCAGCTGACCAATTTAGCACCACTTAGATCCCAGTACCACATACCTTAGATCCAGGCAGCTGTGAAAAACCTTGCCCTGAACATGCGGAGCAGAGAGTCTAGACACAGCCGAGACAGAGTGAACAGAGGCTGGAGAAGCTGCCTCTTCTGAGGTCTCACCTCAACCCCAGGGCTGCCAAATGCAGGTGTCTGTCTTCCTCCACACCAGTCTCCCCTCTGCCCAGGGAGTGCTATAGCCACAAGGACCTGGGCTGTTGGCTTCTGTCTCACCATGCAGCCTAGGGCCAGGCACCAGTGGCACTCAGTTCAGGCATCTGTAGATGAACACCCACACATCTGGACAGCATCCCTCAGAGGTCTTTTTTTCTGGGAGATCTCAGAGCTATTCTTTCCTGGAGTCCTGGGGCCAGGCACCCTCTGGGGCCCTCCCAACCACATTCATATGCTGTGATGGTCTCCATCAGCCGGACAAGGCAGGCAGGGCAGCCTCAGGAGCTGCAGATGGCCTGCCTCCTGGGGCACCTGGGAGATGAGGTGAAAGAGTCCTGCCACTTCCCCAGCAGGCAGTGTTTTATCTCCAGATGTAATGTTGTAAGATGTGATAATAAAGACTGCATATGGGGGAAGCGAATCACTGCTTCTCCCAACTGATGTCTTCCTCGCTCTGGCTGCTAGGGAAGCGTGAAACAAACGCAACCTTTCAAGGAAACCACATTTTTTAAAACTAAATGCACACTTTTTTAAAATGTTGAATGACACTTCAGGAGACTAGGACTATTTTTCTCAAAATAGCCAATCACAGCTGCTTAACAGTCTGTAGGTACAAAAACTTAAAACCAGAAAGGCAGGGAGAGATGCTGCTCCTGCTGGAGGCCCTAAGAAAGTCCCATTTTAAACCCCTCTGTAATACATAACACATTCAGCTGTGTTATGCCCTTAAGTTCTTGTTTTCTTCTTTAAAGTTCTTATATTAGGGAGACTATATGATATTTACACATATAGGTCTGGTTTATTTCACTAATGAGTATATGTTCAATATACATCCATTTATATATAAAGTCTTCAAACTTATCATTCTTTATGGATGAGTAGTATTCCATTGTATAAAAATACCACATTTTTTTAAACCATTCTTCAAATGATGGACATTTTGGTTGTTTCCAAGATTGGGCTATTACAAATTGGGCTACTATAAACATAAGTGCACAGATATCGCTATGGTATGATATTTTCAGTTCTTCTGGGAAAATTCCCAGTAGAGGGATAGCTGGATTGAACGGAACTTCCAATTCTAGCTTTGTAAGGATCTTCCACACTGCTTTCCATAATGGTTGCACCAATCTGCATTCCCACCAGCAGTGGAGAAGGGTTCCTTTTTCCCCACAGCCTCTCCAGCATTTCTTGCTGGTTGATTTCTTTATGGTAGCCATCCTTACTGGGGTGAGATGGTATCTAAGTGTTGTTTTGATTTGCATTTCACGAATAGCTAGCGATGTGGAGCATTTCTTCATGTATTTGTAGGTTTGCTGTATTTCTTTCTCTGAGAAGTGAGTGTTCATCTCAGATGCCCATTTCTGGATTGGATCTTTTAATTTGGGGACCCTAATGGTTTTTAGTTCTTTATAGATTCTAGATAGAAGACCCATTGTCTGAGTACTTGTTAGTTAAAATCTTTTCAAAATTTGTGGTTCATCTTTTCACCCTGTTGGTGATTTTCTTTGACATGCAGAAACTTCTTAGCTGGAGGAGGTCCCAATTGTTGATGCTTTCAAGTGTTAAACGTGCAATTTGATTTCCGTCCATGAACTGTTTGCCTACTCTGAAGTGACTGGAAGCAGATAAAGGAGAAAACATATCAATAGCAAAACCATAGACTTATGTACACAGGATGAATCAGATATTGGTCTCAAGAACCTTCAAAAGGTTCAGCATATTTATTATAGCACAATGTAATGCTAAAACTATGTTTGGAATACATATCACTCTTGTCTTTTTGATATGTACTGCTCCTGGTGTAAACTCAGTTACTATCATCCTCTCTCTCTCAAGAGTAGTACTTGAAAATAAGAGACTGGGCCAAATACCATAGTCTTGACAGGCTACAATTTTGTATTTCCATGAATTTCCAAATATCTGTGTCAAAATTGTGTAACTTCTTATATCACATTGCATGGAAAGTTATTAGAATATCAATGATGGCCAGAAAATATCATTTCCAAGCTAAGTCAAAGATATTTGATACTCAGAAAGCCAGTGATGATAAGCTCAAGTACCTATGTTATAGAGTAATAGTATCACAAAGCTTTTCTGCTGGAGGGTTAAGAATGTAATTTAACAGACCAAAAATTGGAGAAAAAGAAGGGCTATAAGCATAGCCAATATTTTGGCCCTAGCCCTTCAAGGTCAATAAAGACCCAGGATATAAGAGAACCTGCACTGTAATATCCTATAACTCAGAGGTGTCCCAAATTTTCTGGTCAAGGAGATTGTGGGACCTCAGAGGAAAGGGATGAATGAACTGTGGTGCGTCTAAGGAGAGTCACCCAGAGAAAAACATTATCTCAGGCTTTCACAGAAAACACAATGGCCAAGCAATGCCTGTGACTCATCCCGAAGACTGACACTAACAACAGTTCTACAAAGTACTGTGGTCCCAAACTTAATCCTGAGGGGATTTGACCCTGGAAGATACCAAAAATAAATAAATAAATAAATAAATAAATAAATAAATAAATAAATAAATAAAATAAAATAAAATAAAATAAAATAAAAAAATAAACCCTCTGTAATTTGGAAGTGTACTGTTTTGTATTTTGCTTTCAATTTTAGAAATTTTTCTTTTAAAAGAAGGTGCGTCCTCACCTTCCTCCTTCTCTCAGAAGCCAAGCACACGGTCTACCAAGTCACAGCCATTCTGCAAATACAACCCGATTAGCACCAAACGGGAAAAGTAACTTAACACTTCAAAGGAAGGGGAAGCAAATAGCACCCCTGCAGCCTTAGGATGCTGCTGTTATTGGTTTAACCACAGCGTTGCCGAGGAGAGCAGCTCCACTTTTAAGTCTCTTCTAAAGAGCAAGAGCCCAACCCTATTGGCGAGTTTCATCTAAGATGGGCCGATCTCCCACGGCCTTCCACGGGTTTCAGACTCAAACACAACCAGCTCCATTCACAGTCGCTGTCCCTGGCTGTAAAGGGAACAAAGACAGCACCCAGGTCTAGCCCCGGGCAGGCCACAGGCTGGAGAGAACTGTGGCAGCTCACACAAAATCAGGCTTTTTGCCACAGAGTCAGCTAGAGCCAAGGTCCTTTTCAGAAGTGACCTTTCCAGTGCCTCCTTTGTGTCTGCTCAGTGCCATCATGACAGTCACCCAGGGTCCACAGAAGTATTTGCTGCCCCTATGCAACATGCACCTCAACTTGGGGGTGACAATTAATCCCCAAGGCCAGAAATCTCACCCCCTAGCCTCCACACAGCTCCCCTCCTCCTGTGCTTTAGCTGTCCCTTACATCTAGGCACTCAAACTATGGTTGCCAGATTTGGTTTGGGCATCGGCCTCCACAGTACTCCGGTTGGAGATGCGGCTAAGCCACCAAAAACCCTACAAAACTCATTGTTCTCACCAAGATCTAAAGGAAGGAGCTCATCTGTCCCGCTATAAGTTGGCACTGAACCATTTTGCTGCTGCGTTGCAAGTGCGTGAACTCACAGCCCACAGGCTACCCCAGGCAGGTCCCCAACACCACCCTGACCATGTGATGGAGCATGGTCTCCCAAGCCTCTGACTGCCGGCCCAGGGCCACCTCCTCTGCGTGTCATCCCCAGCAGGTCTCCCAGTGCCCTCTGGGGCTGGACTGCCTGCACTGACAAGTGCCTCCTGGGGTTGGCTCTTCCCTACAACCCAGGAAACATCTGGAATCATTTTCATCCTTTCGGCACCGTCTTCAGTGGTCTTCTTCTCTGGGAACACTCCCTGGTGTCACCACACACAGAAGTGTGCTTGCTAGTAGCTCTGAACCAAGGGATAGATCCGTTCTGTTGGATCCCTTCACCCTGCAGCCTACACCTAAGCCTGCTGCTATGCAGGGACAGCTGGTGACGCAGCTGAGACCTTGCAGGCCATAGTAAATGGTACAATCTTTACCATGCAGCCCACCCTCTCAGACAGCAGTATCAAAGCCTATGTTTTGGCAATCACAAGCATGTCATCTCATTTTGTGGACAGGCTGTGTGTTCCAAATAAGTCATATATGTAACAACTGTTTACTACTACGGATATGAAATTTGAGTAAGAAGTTTAAATTTTATCATATTTTAGATAAAAATAAATATTACTAGAAGTTCTAATATGTTTTCCTGCTCCCTGCAGATCATGTTGGCTACCCTATGAGCAATCACCCCATTTTGTAGATTATAGGTAGAAAATATAGGATTCAAGGTAATTTATGAGTGTAATTTCACGAGAAACAAAAAAAACACCTTCCCACAGCCCAGGTACTTATCACACCCTTAGGAGTGTGGTGTTAATAGAAGTATTACCCAATTCACCCAGGGGAGGCTGCAATGGCCACTCAACACCTGAAGTAAAACCCATTCTCACCGGGAACCAAGGAAGTGAAAAGTGGAATGTAAGATCATCTTCTCGGGTAACAGACTGGAAAACACAAAAAGCCTTCTGATACCAAGGACACAGGGAGTGGGAATGCCCATTGTTGCTGGGGACAGTGCACATAAGTGACAGCATCTTTCATTAGAACAATTTTTGCCCATTTCTACTAAAACAGAAACTGTGAAGAACACACATCTGAGAAGAAGGTATGAGTGAACAGGTTACTCAACTTGTTTATCATAGCAGCCTCTGATGCTGATAAATACATGTATTAGTAAATGCATGGATGTGCATGTGTGTAAATGTAAATATATGCAATAAAATACACAGCATTGCAGAGCAAGCCAATTATTTTGAAAACAGCTATAAATGTTTAAAAAACAAATCTTTCACATTGCAATATATATGTTCTATCCTCCCCCATTAAAATAGAAATCTGGTAACATTCTCCTAATTGCTGTAATTTCGAAGTGCTGATGCTTGTAAATGATATTTTGAGATACCTTCAGCAACTATAATGTGAGTTGAAACAGATTCTCACTGTTTTCAAAGCTAAAGCATAGCGCATGCTCTGGAGTTCAGGGTCTGCATTCAAGGTGGAGGAAAGGTCAAGTTTCTGGCCAAAGATAGTAAAAATCAAGCATAATTTCTTTCTCCTTTTAAGTCCCAACCCCCCAAATGCTATAACTCTGTCCTTCAGAACTCTCTGTGTTTACAAGAAGACTCGCGCACTGTGAATGAAAATTGCAAGTGGTAGAAAGGGAGAAATGGAATGGACTGCGGTCAAGACGGAGCATTAACAGACAGAAAAGAGAGGAAGCTGTGAGTATAGAGCCCCCAGCATCTCAGTGCATGCAGCAGGGTAGAAACAAAAGAAACGTGGGGTCGGTCCATCTGCATATACACTAAGCCACAACGTGCAACAGTGACATTTACTATTTCAATAGAGTAAAAAGACAAGTCATGATTTGGGAAAAAAACTTTAGCCAACTATCCCTCAGACAAAGGACTTCTATCTAGAACACATAAAGAATTTTAAGAGATCATGCCTTCAAGATTCGAAGATGAGCATCTATGGTGAATATACACTTCTTAGGTGAAGAAATACAAATAGCAAAGAAATATGTGAAAAACTGTACAACAACACTGATCTTTTGAGAAACGCAAATTAAAACAACACTGAGATTCCATCTCACCCCAGAAAGAATGGCTAACACCAAGGATTCAACCAATAACAAACACTGGAGGGGTTTTGGGGGGAAAGGAACTCTTCTTCACTGTTGGTGGGAATGGGAGGCTGGTACAACCAGTAATGACATCAGTGTGGAGATTAATTTACAAGCTAGGATAGGAGGTCCCATGCAACCCAGCCACCCCATTCCTGGCTATTTTCCAAAAGAACTGAAAACATCACACCACAATGATATATGTGCACTTATGTTTATAGCAGCACAATTTATCATAGCTAAATACAGAAAACAACCCAATTGTCCACCAACTGAGGAATGGATAAAAATGATGTGGTATTTTTACATAATGTAATATTTATTATTCAGCTATAAAAAGAGAAATTAATGCCTAAATTTTGAAAGGAGAAGATAATGCTTGAATTTTTTTCTTCTTTTTAATCTCTTATAAATTTTTAAGCCAAGCCGAGAGTGGTGGCTCACGCCTATAATCCCAGCACTCGGGAGGCTGAGGCAGGAGGATTGGTGCGAGTTCAAGACCAGCCTGGGCTAAAAAAGTGAGCTCAAGGCCAGCCTCAATTGCATAGTGAGACCCTGTCTCAAAAAGACAAAAGAAAAAAATTTAAGCCAATGTTACATGCTTATAACTGATAATCTAAATAACTAACTGGAAGACAACATTATGCATTATAACAGCTATTGGTAAATTCCTATTATTTTTCTTAGTGAAATTCTGTATCATTTCTAATGATTTTTTAAAATTTTTATTCTCTCTCAAACAAAACAAAACAGAAGGGTGCTAATGGATTTGCATGAGATAATGTATTAAAACATAGACCACATCTGGATGTGGTGGTGCATGCCTGTAATACCAGCAGTCAGGAGGCTGAGGCAGGAAAATCACTGGGAGTTTGAGGCCAGACTGGGCTATAAGTGAGTTTAAGGCCTAACTGAATTACACAGTGAGACCCTGTCTCAAAATATCAAAAATAGACAGACAGATAAATAAATAAACAAAGTGGACTAAAAAGATTCGTGAAAGTGCCTGATAGTTGTTACCTTCAGTGAAGGAAGGAGGAAAATTAGAGTCATGAGAAAGAGTGAAATGACCTCAACTTATCAATTTGTATGTATTCCAGACCACTGATATGTAATATAAACATACACTGGATGGATGGATGAGTGATGGGTAATGGGTGGATGGGTGGATAGGTGGATGAATGACAGGTGGATGGATGAGTAAGGAAAGGATGGATGGATGGATGGATGGATGGGTGATGGGTGGATGGACTGATGGAAGGTTGGATGGATGAATGGGTGGATAAGGAAGGGAGATAGGAAGGGATAGAAGGAAAGGAAAGGAAAGAAAGAAGGAATAGAAAGAAAGAAAGAAAGAGAGAGAGAGAAAGAAAGAAAGAAAGAAAGAAAGAAAGAAAGAAAGAAAGAAAGAAAGCACAAAATGAAAGGAAGTAATGAAGGAAAGAAAGAGAGAAGGAAGGAGGGAAGGGGGAAGGAAGGAAGAAAGGAAGGAAGGAAAATTTTCAAATATTGAGTGCATCGTATCTTTTTTAAAATTCAAGTATGTATGTTTGTAGTAGAGGGAGATATGGAAATATGCATATATACATAGATAGACATTTTTGTTCAAGAATTTCAAAATGCAATAATTTCTCAATTTTAAAACTATTCTTCACCACCTAAACCCTTTTAAAACTCCAAAAACCCAAAGACAAAATGAAAATAAACATGCAAAGTGCGTTGTTTTGCCATCTAGTTTCCCCCATAATCTTAACATAATTTTTCCAAGAATAGTAAAAGAGCACTATTGGCAACACTGTTTAGTAAGGGTCATTTTCATAACTCCATGGATCAATTCATTACAACTTTAATAAACATAGTTGCTATGTGCTGGTGGGTGGCAATGTAAGCTAGGAAGAGAACGGAGGATGGGTATGCAGAATGCACCCCAAAAGCCTGGCTCACAGCGCATCAGGAATGCATCTGTAATTTTGCAGATGACATCGATGCTGGGCAATGGCCCAGAAGCCTCATGGTCTCTCTGGGCCTGTGCCAGGTACTGGCTGCCTTCAAACCATTTTATTTCTTTACTTCAACGCAGAATTTGGCACCTGCTGTAACAAAAGTTAGTCACAAAAGTCTTACAATTCACACAAGATAACGCCAGGAAGGGCTGAACCTTTGGCACGCAGCAACCTAAGGAGACTGTGCAAATGCCATTGCCATGCATTAAAAAAATCAAGCTCTCAGTGGCCAGGCCACTGGCTTCTCTCAGCAGTGGCCCTAAGATTGTGACTGCTGTGAGCTGGAAGATCTTTTGCAATGATAGGCTCACAAACCCAGTATTAGAGGGAATCTTCGATGTCACATGGTCATGAAACTCTCCGGCCTGAATTAGGTCAGTGATGACAATGAGGCAAGATCTGGAAGGGTTTAAGCACCTCCCACTCTTGGTGATTGCATATCTCATCTGCTTATCAAAGTGTTTTAGCCAATAATCTTACAAAGACAAGATCTTTATTTACCCCAAGGTTCTCAGAATCCCAGCTCAAGACCAGGAGTCCCTCACTTTGGCTGTCCTCTGGGGAACCATGTGGTCTGGTGGGGGAGGGTGTGACTCCTCATAAATCAGGGAGCAGAGACCAGGACATGAGGCTCCCATCACCCCTCTTGGGCACGCCCCACCAAGACTTCCTCTTAGAGATCCCCAGTCACTCGGAGATGGCCAGCCTGAGGACCAAACCTTCACACCTGGACACGTACCCAAACTGTAGCAGTGTCCCTCCATACTTCCCCACTGCACCTGCCCAGGCTCAAGAACTGAAACCTTCCTATGTGATTGCATTCTTCATGTGAAGGCCATGCCTCTGTCATTCTGTTCTAGCTGTCTTCGTTACATTTCTGTCATTACTGGGACAAAATACCCAATGTCCAAAGATAAGAAGGAATGGTTGATTTAGCTCACAGTTTGAAATTTCAGTCCATGATCAGCGTCCTCCAAGGAAGGGTGGCACATGGCAGAGGGCAGCAAGGGCACAGAAGGGGTGAGGGCAAGCCTCTTTTCCTTCCTTATGTTGTAGGCAGCAATCCCTGTGCCCTCCTCCTGCTCAGGCTCAGGATGTTCACAAGGTGAGGACCCCGGGCCCCTGCTGAGTCACTTAGTTAAGCTTTTCAACTTCTCAGCTGACACAGTGTACCTACCATACACTAGCTGTCTGCAGCAACAGTGAATGCCAGCTGTCCCTCAGGCCTTATGGCTGTGTCTGTGGCTCTTGAGAGACTGCACTCAGATGGCCACACACCCTTAGGACACACTAGTGCATCCCGTCAGCAGGACGATGTGCTCGCTGCTCTGCGTGCCAAACCTGACTTCAGAGCTGTGTTCTCGGACACATCAGGTGCTCTATGAGCAGAACAAACGTGGGGGAAATGGCAGGTGATACCAGAAATGCTACTAGAGCCCCAAGGAAGCTGTGCTAACTCATCTGGACATCATCCCTGTGACCTGGAGTCCTGCTAACAGTTTCCCAGTCCAAGCACAAGATGCAGTTATGGAAGGAGCAGAGAAGGCTTACGCAGGGCAAGGACATGGAAAAGCAGAACCAGGAGATCACCAGGAAAAGGGACCTAGAGGCACAGAACACCTGGGCCAGGGTCCTGAGTGAGTGAAAGGATTAACCCAGGGGCGAAGCAGAATGACCAGAAGTGTGGGAAGGCCTCTGTCAACAGAACTCCAGATGCAGCCAGGACGCCTGTCCTTAACGAGCCTGCAGTGTCCAGGGAGGACAGTGGCTGGCTTTACAGTGAAGAAACACAGAGAGAAGGAGGGGAAGAGTTTGCAAATGGACACAGGACTCGCAGTGGAGCCTGAAAGTGGATAGCAGAGACACCAAATAAGTTGAACATCCTTCATCCACAATGCTGGGGATCAGAAGGGTTTCAGATATTTTTCAGGTGTTGGAATATTTGCATATGCACAACAAGATATCTTGGCAATGGGACTGAAGTCCAAAATCAAAACTGATGTTTGTTTCATTGCAACTTGTCAACATTCTGAAGATAATTTCATTATAAAGTATTTTTAGTGACTGCGTTTTGACTGCCCCTTGCACTGTGAGGTCAGGCGCGGGATTTTCCACCTGCAGCATCATGTCCACGCTGAGATAGTTCGAGCTGTTGGAGTGTTTTGGATTTCAGGTTTTCAGGTTAAGGATGCTCACAGCATGCAAACACCACCATGAGGACACAGGAGGAGGGGAGGAATCAGGGGAAAAGAGAGTGATTTTCCTTTTACCCGCAGAGTTTGCATAGTCACGGGACTTCTAGCTAGAGATTTCCAGCAGATGCTCAGAAAACAAGGCTGGGACCCACTAGGGGAGATCTATTTGGGGTGAATTTTTTCCAAATCTATGAAATATAAAAATCTAAATTCCAAGCAGCGTTTTTCAACTATTTAAATCCAAATTTCTTGATTGAGATGAAGTCAAATACTCAAAGGATTAATATAAACTCACGTTGGTCTTAAACTTTTAAATACCTTTCCATTTTAAAAAATATATGTATTGCCTTCAAGAAGCAAAAATGCCTACCCACCCCAGGAAGTAGATGATAGTGGGTATTGAAATATCAATGTGTTTTTTCACAGGTGCTGGAAAATAAATACAAGTCATGAAAAAAAGTAATGAATCAACTTGAAAACTCAGTGGGATGTTAACCTCCTGGAGTAATAATAGCACACTCTCTGTCAGGGCGGACTGCATGTCAGGAAGGTATTTGCACCCAACTTTGTTCTCGTGAAAAGCCTCGAAGTATTCAGTAATAAGAGCTGCTGGCAGGATCCTGACAATCTTTAAAAATATCTCTCCTCAGAAAGAGCTTGTCATGTGAGAGCTCTCTCTTCTGCAGACAGCTGCTGAAAGTGCCCATAGGTACAGGCTAGACGCAGAGAAAAAGCCCAAGTATTCCAGAGGGAAGTGTTGGGTGGTGCCCTGTATCAAGGTTCCAGCAAACCTCTGTCTGAGAGGCCCAGGAAGCCATCGTGAGGATTGTGTGACTCAGACAGGAGTGCTTTGGCTGCTTCTTGTATTGGGTTGGAAGAAAAGCACAAGGGAATGTTGCTTGGTGGGCGAATGGTGGCAACCTCTGCTTTGGAAATCATGGCCCTTCTTTCAAGTAAACATCTTTACTTGAAAAGTATCTTCCTCTTAGTCCAAAGAGAAGTATATTCTTTCCTTTTTTTTCTTTGTTTTTCTTTTTTTCTTTCTTTCTTTTTTCTATGCAACATCAATAGGGAGGCAGGT
>PVJA010028197.1:0-27947 GCA_004027025.1 Myocastor coypus
GCTCCCTACCAGCAGAAAGCACCGCTGCTGGCCAGCTGCTGTGTGGGGACGGGTGCTGTGGGTACTGGGTCACTACTGTTTGCAACCACTATTGTTTCAAGAGCAACATGGTATTACAGAAAACCAGGACTGTTCTGTGACAAAAGATGTGGGGTTTGATCTGATGATAGCTGGTAACAGTGGTGTTCTTTTAGTGATATTAAGTTTGTCACAGGACAGGGTCCAAGGAGATCTTCAAAGAAGGGATGGGGACTTTGAGTCATTTTGTCTGTGGGACATGTTGCAGTTACTCTGATTTCCATCACAGAAGAGGAATTTTCAGGACATGTCAATAAAAGGCAGGGAAGATATTTCTTTGGGAAAGAAAACTACACACTCAAGGGTGGAATGTGGGTAATCAGTAATGAGGGAAGTGCATTATTTTCTGGAATTGGGAACATTTTTTCTCTAGAGAGGGTTCAAACCTGTGGAATTTGTGATTTCATGGAACTTTTGGTCTTGATGTCAGCTAATGAGAAAATGAAAAAGGATTTCCTTGCCCCAAGGATAATGGCCCACTGATAGGTGAAAATTAGTGGCTCACTGTTTTCTTTTTTAAGGTGGATGATCGGAGTACACTTTGAATTCTCTCAAATGTTCCTTTATCAAAAGATCAGATTTCTGCCCTTTATCAACTAAACTAGCACATAGATTTACAGTACCCTTAAAGAATTTTGGGTGTGATGAGTTTGGATGGAAATATGCTTATATAAACTAGGGAAAACCAATATAGAGAGTATTGGGTAAGTTACTGTACTCTGTATCCTGTAGTCTATGATTTTTCTTCTCTTCTGGTTTTTATCTGTCTTTATTTCTTATATCCTGCCTCAATAGGTGCCTATCTAGCTTGGGTCTTAGAACATACAAAGCCAGGTTGATCCCTCTCAAATTGACTTTTTTTCCCTAAAGCTGCCTCAGTGTGTATATTGTTTGGCCTAAAGATTTTTTTCTGTACATAGTCAACTTCATAGTGAACCACAACCTAGCTTGATATAAAACAAGATTGTAACCTCCTCTTGGAACAAATAGCCCAAAATCTCAGCCAATCACAAATATCCAAGGGTTTAAACAGATTTCTAATAAGGCAGATGCCAACTGTAACCAGTCATATTTTGTCTTGGCCTCACTTCTTTTTTCTGAAGACCTAGGCCTTTTCTGTGGCTATACATATAACCTGCTCACTGGTGCAGCTGAGATCCTGAACTTTTTGTGGGCTGGACTGATGAGTGGTTCTAATTTTTTTTCTCTATATTTAGGATAGTATCTACAGGGTCTCACTATGTAGATCAGACTCATAGTGATTCTCCTGTTTTTAGCCTCCCAAGTGCTGGGATTACAGGTGTGAGCCACCATGCCCAGTCTTGATGACTGACTCTAGAATTTCAAATAAAGTCAGTCAAATCTGCAAGACTGGGTTTGTTATGGTTTCCCTTTCACTAGACTCATGTGATTGGTCTCCTGCCAGTTTCTCTTCCCTAGGATATTGGAGCACCCCTAGACCTCTGGCTGTGCTGTGCTGTACTTCTCAGGATCAGAGCATTGAGAACCTTACCTATTCTTGTGTACAGCCCACGTGTGGGGTCTCCACACAGGATAGCAAAGAGGGGGAGTGAGGAGAAAACCCTTAGAAGTGTGTAACCAGGTTGCATAGGGAAGGCTGCAATGTATGCTAAAGTCCTGAGCTATTTCCTGGCCTCTACTTAGGGCTTTTCAAATGTAATCCTTCTGTCCTCTGTTGGCCCTTCTGCCCAGACACTTACCTAGGATCCCATGATCTAGCAACCAAAGGGTTATTCCTCTGTAACTTGGACACAATAATTGTAGACTTCACTAGGAGACTGAGAAGATGAAATGAATTCTTGTAGTATCCCATCATGATGTATATGTTCATTTAATCTCCATTCTATCCAGGAGGAGATTGACATAAATTAGACTGATTTCCTCTGGGAAAACAGCTAAGTAGTGGATCTAGGATTTTAATTTAGGTAGTTTGAATTCCGAATCTATAGTCTGTTAAAATACACCCAAACCCTACATTTGCACCATAGCTAGAAGCTCACCCCAACTTGCTCCTCTAAATGACATGGATTTAGTATTTCATAGCTCTGGAGTTGAAGATGTTGGCAGGGCTTCTCTTTTTGGGGAGTCTTATTTCTTTGTCTTTTTGGCTTCTGGAAGCAGCAGGCATCTCTTCACTGCAGTCCCTTCTTCACATCATTCAGCCTCCACTTTCATCGTCACGTCTCCCACCACTCACTCTGCTTCTCCTGCTTCCCTCTTACAAGCACCTGAGATGGCCTGGGCCTTCCTGGCTGATCTAGGAGGATCTCCCTATTTCAAGAGCTTTCAGTGAATGACATCATCAAGGTTCCTTTTTCCATATCAACAGGTTTCAGGAATCAGGATGTGAATGTCTCTGACTTTCGTGATGGGGGATATTTTCTTGTTTACCATGTTCATAAAACTGCTGGATAATGGGGTGACCCCTGTATGTGAGTCCTGTGATGTCGTATGCTGCTCTGAAAAATTCATGTAGTAAACTGGATGTGGTGGTCAATACCTGTAATTCCAGCACTCTGGGAGGCTGAAGCAGGAGGATTATGAATTTGAGCCCAAGATTGCAAGTTTGCTAATTTAGTGAGATCATGTCACAAATTTTTTTGAAAAAGGGCTGGGTTTACAAAAGCTCAATGGGAAGACTCTGGTTTCAATCCCCAGTACTGTGAAAAAAACAAAAATGTTTTAAAAAATTTAACAAATATCAATTAAATTTCTATTATGACTTATCATCCTACTTAATTTAATTCTCTTCATAGTTCCCTGAGATGGGCCTGTTGTAGAGATGAGGAACCAAAAGCCTCTAAGAATCACCCAAAGTCACCTAACTGGACAGAGAGGCATTTGTTACAATCTGGAGACTGTACTCACAATCACACTTTGGTTGATCATCTACTTTTATATTGCATTTTGTAATTCAGGGTGTTTTGCTATTTATGTTATTTTTATTTTATTTTTTATTTTTGGAGCAAAGAGAGCAAGTTTATTTGGTGATTGTTGATGGCAAACATCACCCAAAAGACCAGACGGAAAAGATGCTGTGACCAGGGAACCTAGAAGCCTCTGGGGCCACATAGGAGTCTCACACAGGGCAAAGAACAGGCTCTGGGGAGTTGCAATGTCCTCAGCCGCTTAGCACCATCCGGACGAGTTCTTCATAGTTGATATAACCACTGCTGTCCTCATGCCCTGCCACCAGCATATCCACTTCTTCCTCTGTCATCTTCTCACCCAGAGTGGCTAGGACATGATGGATTTCAGCACCTGTGACAGTACCATCCCCTTCTTTCTCAAACACTCAAAGGCCTCCAATGTAGTCCTCATAGATTCCCTGGGCCTTGTTCTTGGCCACAGCCTGCAGCAGAAAGTGCTCAAAGTCCAGTACCTTCACACTCACCTCATCACTCTTGGGGTTCTCCAGGACCTTGGGCACCTCGGCACTGGTGAGGTTCTGGCCAGGGCCCTCATCACACCCCCTCCCTGGCTGTACAGGATCTTTCCATCACCCGTTCTGTTGAGCATCTGAACAGCCTCCTTGAACTCTGCCTTGTGGTCCTTGGTGAAATCTCACATCTGGACTGCAGAGCTTGGCTGAACCTGCAGTAATGGCTCCCCTTTGATCTTTTCACCTGATTCTCACACATCAGAGTTTTAGGCATTGGTAGTGTATCCATTTCATAGATGGAGAAACTGAAGCACAGATTATTACATATTCTGCCCAACATCATGCACAGGAAATGAGTGGAGAAGGTGGGACAGGCAGACATAAAGTCAAATTTATAACCCCCAAACTCACATCATTGCTTTAAGAATACTAAAGGACCAGAAGGGGCAGTTCTCAAGTCCATTATGATCAGCAGATGTGAGACATTGATCAGAGGATAAGCTGGTTGACAGAAAGCCAGGGGCCCAGCCCACTAGTTATGAGACAGACACGGAGTCTCAGAGGTGCCATACCTTTCCTCCCAGAGTGTGGCCTGTCACAGCCACTCAGGAGTCTGCCTGGATGGCCAGGACTGCATGAAATCAGGGACCCCTGGGCCCAGCAAGTCTGATCCTGCCTCTTCACAAGACTCCCACATGAGACTTGTGCACATAAAAAGCATTTGAAAACAATCATATCCTTGATTGTAGTTACAAAGCCATGGTCATTTAAACTTTTGCTCTAAAGGACTTCTTATGTTTTTTTCCTTCAGTTGCTATGAAAATTGAAGAGCGAATCCTTGCCTCTCAGCCCAGCGGAGCTGTATCCGTAGTCCTCAAATTGATTGTGTTCTAGAACCATTAAGGACATTTGTCAGAAGCACACTCTGCCTAGTCCTGTTTCTAGAGGTCCTGATTTGGTCCCTCTGGGTTGAACCCAGAACTGTGGATTTTAACAAGGACCTCCCTCCCTCCCCTCTGCTGCTCACCTCCTCATAGAATTTTATGCTTGTTGTCCTTGGATCATGTTTGAAAATTTACATTAAAAATAATAATTCCACTTCTTATTATGTTTGAAGACTTAAAAAGTATCAGAGGGAACAAAAAGTTAATAAAAGCAGGAAGCTAGAAAAGAAGAATGTAGAATTGAACGTTACAATTCTTCCTTTTTATTAAAGGGCTCTTTTGAAGGTTTGCTTAATTATCTCACCTTATACTTCTCCATTGGCACACAAAAAAAGAAAGGTTTGTTAGTTTCTGTTTTTGTTTTTCAATAAAGAGAAGATTTTTTTTAAAAAATGCATCAGTCTTGCAGACTGTATCAAGCATCTTCCTGGCCACTTGAATGATGAATTACAGGTCTAATACTAACTTTAGCTATTGTGTTTAGAAGAAAAGGCCTTTTCGCTATGAAAAAATGAACACTGAGTCCAAATAATGTAGGTTTGATATAAGGTCAAATGCATTTTGCTCCTCTGAAGTTATGAACAGCAAATTATTTCTGTTTCTGAGACATTTTATAAATTTGATCTAAACTTTAGGACCACAAAAAAAACTCAGCATTCAGCATAATGTAATTGCAGATAAAAATATTCTACCTCTTTGCTGAGTTGTGAATTAATCTTTTTTCAAAAATTTCCATGTCTGCCCTTAAAGTCCAAGTCTCAACAGCAGTGTTGAACTAGAGCCTGGCTTCACTGGGAGCTGGTCCATTTCCACCTTCCAGGGCTGCAGGAAGGGAGCTGCAGCTGCAGGAAGGGGCTGGAGCTTAGCCTTTATCCCTTTCTCTGTCTCTGTGAATAGATAAAAATGATTATTCTTCCAGTGACATTCTCTTTGGAGCTCCTGAGACAGCACAAGAGAAAGAAATAGCACAGGGCGGGTTGTACTCTGAGTGGAGGCTGATAGTAATCAAGAAACTGGCATTTGGAAGAACCTTGTGCAGAGCGGAAAAGTACAAAAATGATTCCAGTTCAGAACAGATGCTCCGATGTGTGAGATGCCACATCGCTGGGAACTCACACCTCTAAGTGCCAGCATTTGTCTTTAAAGCATCTTTGATGAAAATCTCCCTAAAGGTGATCACACATTTTTCAAGTTGCTTACAAAGAAAATATAGAGCATCATTTACTGTGAGGGCAGGGAGGACTGATACAAATCAGCAGATGCAGTCTCAGTTTTGTGGATGAGGAAAGCTGAAGGATCTACAGTGGTCTCCTAACCAACCTATTTATGGTAGAACCAGGCTATGCCAGAAATGCTTGAATAATTCTTTCCATTCTATCAGGCCAGTATTTTTCTCTCTTTAAAGTTTTACTATTTTCTTGCATAATTCCATTTTTTTTTTCAAGTATATTATAGCAGAGGGGGAAACACACCTTTACACTTGTCCTCAAATCTACAAGGTCAGTGAGTGAATACTGAGCGTGACAGTAAAATGTCGTGCAGGTTTAAGCGCTTCTTTCTGCACCAGTTCTTTTCTGTGCACCACTTCCAGAAAAACCTAGGCTTTATCCCAGCATACACAGCCCCACCCGGTCCATTCAGCTGTGTCCCATGGCAGCTCCTGTTCCCCTTAGCTGGGTGCTCAGTTCCACTCCAGGCTTATCTGCCCAGTGTTGGGGTCTTGCTTCAGTGTTTTCCCAAGAAACAGCGGCCCGGAGAAGGAGGCATTTTCATTAACGCTTCATCACCCACCACATCAGAAATATGGCTGAGCAGTGCTAACAATTCTATTCAATTTGTTCTTCACAGAAATACATTCTGTTCTTCGCTGTCAAATTGGAGAAGATAAAAACGATTTTCCTGCTTCACGTTCCCTAAACTAACAGAGATTTCAAGGGTGCTTTAAGGTTGTACTGTGTGTTTAATTGCTAACATGAAACAGCAGGTTCTGAGAAAAATAGACTCTGAGAAATGAGGTGATTTTATCCATTCTCATATGATAGAAATATAGATTTTCTGAAAAATAGTTTTGTAAACCTAGTAACATGATGTCATGACTCTTTTAAAGACAATTAACAGTCAACTACTGCATGAAGCTATTAGCTTATACTTCTTTATTTCATTTCAGCTTTGAGAATTTAAAAATATGAGAATTTAAAAATATTGTGGATTTCTGCTGATTTATGGAAAGGAGCAAATAATGCTTAATATGTTTTGCCTCTTTTTTCAATTGTTTCTCTTAATTTCTTATGTATTTCTTTTTTTTTTCTTCTTCCAGTTTTGCATGAATATATCTGGCAATATGAATAACTCATTGGAAGACAACACTGTGTTACAACAAATACTGTGAAATTCATATCACTTTCTCTTTTTGTTGTTGTTGTATTTTAGGGAAGGGTCTACAGGGTGTTCAGGCTCGCACTACTCTATATTACTTTCTTAAGTGAAGTTCTGTATCACTTGTAGTTTTTCTGTTTTAACACTATTTTATACTCTTTTTAAAAAGTAAAAAAAAAGATGAAAAAAGCAAAGGGCTAGGGAGATAGCTAAGCAGACTAAGCACCTGCCTGACAAGCACAAAGACCACCAGGTTCAATTCCCAGTACCGCCAGCCACCGAAACCTGGTGTGGTGGTGCACACCTATAATCCCAGCCCTGGGGAGGCTGAGGCAAAGGGATCACTATAAGTCCAGGCTGTGTAGTGAGACCCTGTATCAAGTAATAAAAACATTAAAAATATAAATATTTTTCAAATAAAATAAAATAAATAAAAATATGAGACTGAATTGCTTCTATCCATATTGTCTCTAGATTCTATTAACTTAATTTTTTACTAAGGTACAAAATTGAAGTGCCCATTGAAAGAAAATGACATATTCAATTGAATATATGTGTGTGTGTGTGTGTGTGTGTGTGTGTGTGTGTGTGTTTTCACTCACACAGCCATCATACAGATTATAAAGAAACTACTGCACCTTGAAAAGTCCCCTCACCTCTTTTCCTGGCTACATTTGCCCCCACCATGGAGTTAGCCACTGCTATCCTGATTTCTGCTCTGCTCCCTTCATTTTGGCCCACTTGCAGACCTTCTGGTAATGGAGCCACATGCTCTTTCTCTGTGTACCTAGCTTCTTTTGCTCCCCATATCAGCAAGACTCATTCATACTGCTAGGTATATCGTCTGACTTTCCTTTCTTACATAATACAAGGAAAGAATATATAAAAGAAGTATATATATATATATATATATATATATATATATAAATAAAATATAAAAGAGAAAAAAAAAATAAAAATTCCTGTAAATCAATTGGAAAAAGACAATCAACCCAAAATTAAAAAGAACAACAGAAGGTCATTTTACATAAGAAAGAAGTTAACCTATGAGGATGCAAAAAGCTCATCATCTCATAAAGTGGTGTGCAGCATTCCATTATAAAAATACATCAGAGTTTATCCATTGTCTACCTGATGCACATCTGGTCTCTTTTCAGTATTATGTTACTATAAATAAAGCTACTGAAAATACCCTGGCAAGTATCTTTTAGTTGGCATCAGTGCTCACTTCTCTTTGGTCTACACTTAGTGAATCTGCTGGATCATTGGGTAGGTGTAGGTACTGCCAAATAGTTTTTTAGAAAGGCTTCACTTCTCTCAACAATATGTGTTGTCTTACCTTTACCATATGAATTTGTGGGGAGCCCATTTCATCTCACAGTGGGTGTTGAAATCTGTACCATGAAGGCAGTAGGAGTCATTTTGGTGAGTTAGAGTGAGGAACAGTTGCTGGGCACTGAGTGCACTTCTGCAAGGCCAGCATCAAGATGGGGCAGCAAGATTAGCCTCCTTACTGCAACACTCCTGCATAACTTACAGAATGCATTACAAAATGTTTGGTTACTAATTATTGTGTGGAATGGACAAGGGCATGTGTTATGGTTTGCATGTATTTGTCCCCCCAAAGCCTCATGTAAATCATGGGCGGTCAATAGTGTGACTCAAGGGGCAGGGCTTGAGCGGTGAGATAGACACAAACCGTTAAACTGACAGCATGTACCTCCCCCATACTCCCACCTTCCAGGTCTGGTGGCCGCTCTTAGAGGTATGGAGCAGATCATCCCGGACAGTGCAGCATCCTGGCCTCTCCTCCAGACCCTATTGAGCAGGGGCAGTCTTTTGAAACCTTCAGTAACTGAGCTAAATAAACTTTTCCTTACCTCATTTTGAGTGTCAGGTATTTGTCCCAGCAATGAGTGAAGAGTAACTAAGACGGCATGGCGCAATCCAAGATACTGTTTTAATTTAAAAACCAATAGCATAAATATCCCAAGCAACTCAGAGGTATGGGCCCAGTATGTGCTTAATTATTGCTGTTCATGAAAAAGTGTTTTTCTTTGAGGAATGACCAATCAGCAGATGTGAAGAACCACCAGGGTGGCTCTCCTTGAAAGAAAACCATTTGTCTCCATCTTGGCTAAACCTGCCCTAATTTCATGTATTAATATTCACAGAGTTGGCTAGGATATTTCTTTATCCCTCTGTTGGATTTACACAATGCAAATAGCTGAGGTGCTGATGTATAGTCTTTAAAGCAGTGTGACAGGTCAGTGAGGGCCCAGCTATAGCTTCCAACTAGTATGTGCGAGCTAGGTCAAAAGACGCCACACCATCATCTGAGACTGAGTCTTGAGAAAAAACCCTCGATGTCTCAGGTCATGAAGACTAAACAGCAAGGCTGAAACACTGACCCCAAACTACAATATATTTCCTCAAACTGTGCTGTGCAGATTTCTCTTTCTGTATGCCTTCCTCTGCATATTGCAAAGGTGATTTCAGGCCTCCTACCCAGCCCAGCTCACAGCACTGACATACTTCCTGCCGTTCTCACTCTCACAGTCACTCACCCTCCACCCACTCCTCTCTTTACAAATTAATAAAACTCCAGACCTTTGCTCCAGCTAGCCATCATTCTGACTGAACTTAGGACCCTTTGACTTGCCACCATTATAGATATGCCTTTGTGTCTTTATTCTTGCCACGGGCTTCACCGGAAATGGTAAATTGAAATTACTTACTGGAATTCTAACTTTTCCTTCGGATTACAAATGTGGACTCCTGTTGACCATGATGAGGTCCAGATGGGTTTCCTATAAGCAGGCCCAGAAACAGAGTTAACACTTCCTGTGTTGAGGGATTCCAGAATTCTGGGGATGTTTCCATTTCAATGGACAGGGCCATTGAATACTTTAGGTGTGGCTTCTATTGAACACTGAATCAATCTGTTCTTCGCCAATCATGGCTTCAATTTATGAATGGTGAGAAGAAGCAGTCGAGTACAAACTGGATAAGACATAATCCTCACTGCCCTGACCATGTCATTAGGGCCTCTGATCATGGACTGTGGTTTGGCCAGCACAGGTCACTTCATGTGTTCCCGTCAGTTGTCAGGACAGGATCAGTGTGATGAAATATGTGCCAAGCATTTTATTTATTTATTTATTTATTTATTTATTTATTTATTTATGTCTTTTTGAGACAGGGTCTCGCTATTCAGTTGAGGCTGGCCTTGAGCTCACTTTTGTAGCCCAGGATGGTCTTGAACTCGCACCAATCCTCCTGCCTCAGCCTCCTGAGTGCTGGGATTACAGGCATGAGCCACCACGCCCAGCAGTGCCAAGCATTTTAGAGACAAATGAAGATGTGCAAGGAGAAATGCCCTCAAGTCAGAGTTAGAAGGACCAATGTATTTATTCATTTATCTATTAAGCATCTATCATCTGATCAGGTACTATTAACAGATTGAGAAACATTTTTTTTGTCTTTTTGAGACAGGGTCTCACTGTGCAGTTCAGGCTGGCCTTGAGCTCACTTTTGTAGCCCAGGCTGGTCTCGAACTCACAGCGATCCTCCTGCCTCAGCCTCCCGAGTGCTGGGATTACAGGCGTGCACCACCACGCCCGGCTTGAGAAACATATTTTTGATAAAATAGACAAAAATTCCTACCTCCACAGAGTTTTCACAAAGTTGGGCAGAGACAGGAGGTAAACAAAATCAGTAGGTGGAATATATCTCCTGTGATGTGTATTATGGAGAAAAATAGGACAGTGAAGGAGGCTAGGAATTGTTTCAGGTAATGGCCAGGCAAGACTTCCCTGACAGTGAAATGAGGAAGCTATTCATTGAGTTTCTGTAGAAGGGTATGTGTCCTATTAACGTTTAAAAGGTTGAAAAGAATTGAAGGGAGGCACAAATAGAAGGCATGAGTCTAGGGAAGAAGCTACATCAATGAGCCCCATAAGAGTTGATGATGGCTCAGAGCACATGTAGAGGATTGGGGGAAGGGGCTGGATTTCACATGTGTTATGAATAGAACATGAAGATCTACTGACAACTTGGAAGTGGTCTACGTGGAAACAATGAGGGAAAGTGGGCCGCAAGGTATTTGGCAATAATAAACTCTTTCTAAAGTGATTGGAAATATTAACAGAATATAATTTTTAGACAAATGCATGGGCGTTAGAGTATCTGATACTCAGATGTCACTTTCACAACTATTATATAAGAACTGAAGAGCATACAATATCAAATCCTTCAACCTAGCTCCACGATACTTGATGTATCTAACATACTCATCCATAAATCCATCCATCCATGTATGCATCCATGTCCCCTTAATTAATTCTGTTCTTCAACTACATCTTAGAAATCAGTCCAAAGGGCCAGCCAGATAGCTCAGTGGACTAAGCGCCTGCTTAGGCAGAGCACAGTGGCTGGGGTTCAATGCCTGATGTGCTGTGCTAGCCCTGCACCCCGGTGGCATGTGATACATCAATTGAGACTGGGCATAGTGGTGAGTGCCTATAATCCCAGAACATGGGAGGGTGAAAACAGGAGAACAGGAGGATCACTACAAGTCTACATAATGAGACCCTGTAAACCCTGCACTAAATACAAAAAGAAAAAAAAAAAAAAAAAGGAAAAAAGAAATCAGTCAGGGGGCCCAGCAGGATGGCTCAGTGGTCTAAAGCGCCTGCTTGGGAAAGCTTGGGCAGCTTCAGGGACCGCGGTTCAATCCCCGGCACCACATGCTGCGCCAGCCCTGTCATTGGGGCAGGCTGGGCCAGCCATAAAAATGAGTGAATAGACAAACAAAGGTTCTGAAACAAGAAAAAAATAAATAAAATAAAAAATTAAAAAAAAAAAAAAGAAATCAGTCAGAAACTTCCTGTTCCTTGACATCTAGGTGACATTCGCATGAACAAACCATGTGTATGAAAACCTTGGATATTTGAAGAATTGCCACTAAGTTCCAGAGCACTCATATTCTTCTTGGCTCCTCTGTGTCCTGGACACCAGCTGTGACCTATGCTGCCTTGGTTCTTGTCTTAGTTACTTTTTACTCGTTGCGGGGACAAATACCAGACACTCAAGATGAAGGAAGGAAAGGTTTATTTAGCTCACAGTTTGTGGAGGTTTCAGTCCATATTGGGCTGGCCCAAGGCTGAGTGGAACAGAGCAGAGAGCATCCAGTTCATGGCGGCGGAACAGCAACAAAATGGTGGCAGAGGTAGCCAACCAAACAGGGCAGCAGAGAGCAACAGCTACAGCTACAGTCTGTCTCTCTGTCTCTCTTTATATTACATTCAGGCTCTCTGCCTTAGCTCCCGCCCTAGACTACACCCATAATCCCAGAAGTACTTCCACCCATAATCCCATCAGTACTAAACCCTATAATCCCAGGGATCATGGATCAAGTCTCAAACTGTAGAAATCCCCGCCCAATGACTCCATGAGGCTTTAGGGGGACAACTAGACATAAACCATAACAGTTCTGACCTTATACCAGACACTGCAGGGATGTGGACGGCACTGTTGATGACTTGAGGAGCTGCACTTATTATTTCACTTTACTCCTTCATCTTTTCTAGAAGTAAAAGTAATTAAGCTCACTGTTGCTATATAAAGGCTCAGGGATACTTCTGTGGTTTAAGTATGGTCTCCATCCCCAAGATCTTATTACAAAGAAGCCATTTTGTAGTGGTTGATGCATTGTGTCAACTTGGCTTCTTGCTAGTGGGAACAGAGGGTGAGCCCTAGGATGCAATGGGCCCACCCCAGAGTGACTCAGCACAAAGAGACCACACAAAGAGGCTGAGGAAGGGGTCAAACTTCCACTTCCGGGGGAGGAGCTTCAGTCTTCGCTTTTGACTCAGACTTAGTTGCGTGGCTTGCAGCACTGGCTCCTCACCTTCCGGCCTAGATCCTTCAGCATCTGTTGTAGACTCTTCAGCTTCCATCGCAGACTCTTCAGTCTTCCATCACAGACCGATTAGCTAATGAATAAAGACTTGCATGGGACACTGCAGTGAGCTTCACACCTTGGGACTGAATTCTTCAGTCTGGGGTGTGCAGATGCCTTCTGCACACTCCTCATCTGACTCTGCTGCTAACTACTGTAAGCCAATCTTGTAATTCCTTATGCATTGTGTATCTTGTGATAATTTGTGTTCCTCTAAGTAAAATCCTAACTATTACAGATGTCCTCTTTATTCTGAAATGTTTTAGGCAGGCATTGTTAATTGTTGCTTTAAAAATTCCTCTGGTTGTTTGGAGAACAGACTGCAGAGGTTGAAATTGCATGGAAGCCTGTGTCCCTCTGCTACTTCTGCCATGTGGTTCTCTGTCCTCTGTGTGACTCACTATTTCAGGTGCTGTGGAGTCCACCTGCTCAGGTGGCTTTTATTCTGCTGTCTCTAACCTAGGCAGAGCTTCCTCCTCTCCATCACTGCAAGTGTTTTCTTGAGCACAGCTCCTTTACCTAGTGTTTCCTGCTCCCAGAATGGAGTCTGATGCTATCCCACCCCCAGCCCTGCCCCAGGCTACCATACCAATACATAGATGTGTCAGACATGGCTGCCTCTCGTTTTGGCTCTAGCTGGAACCTGTAGGTCTTATGAATAGATTCCTTTATTGCATTTTAAGCCCATCCCCAAGTCTGCTTGTGTTCCAACCTGGTGTTTGAAATTCTGGGATAGCTTCAGATTTCTATGCTTTCCTTACCCTATATTACTTAGAGTTCTCTATAGAAACAGAACAAATAGAAGATACATATTCTAAGGAATGGACTCACATGACTATGGAGGTTGAGAAGTCCTCTAGTTTTTCTTCTGCAAGCTGAAGACCCAGGAAAGCCCATAGTGTAGTTGTACCACGAGTCTGAGGAACAGAGAACCAGAACTGACGGTGTTCATTTCTAGTCCAAGTTTGTGTGTAAGCATGACATGGGGAATGCTGGTGATGTACATGAAAGTTTTACTTTCATTTCAATACTGGGTAAAAATGGATGTGCCACCTCAAGCTATCCAGGTGGGAGTGGTGGCTGGATGGAGTGGGGCTGTGGTGGAGAGAGAAAGAATTCTCCTTTCCTTTGCCTTTTTATGCTATTTAGGCCTTCAATAAATAGGATGCAGCGATGATCTGCATCCACGCTGAGGAAGACCCTCTGCTTCACTCAGTTTAGCACTAATCACATCTGGAAACCCTCATAGACTCACCTGGTGTTTAACCACATATTGGGGCACCTTGTGGCTCAGTCATGTTTACACATAAAATCGACCAGTATACTCCCCATTGGACATTCACAACAAGCCTTATTAGCAAACAGTAATTAGGTCACACTGTTCACCTCATCACAGCTATCTGGTGGCTTTCCATCTGGCACAGGGTAAAATCTATTGTGCACAAAGTTGGCATGATGTGTTCTCCTCCTCGCAGCCCTCTGTACTGACAGTGTGTCTGGTGGCACAGAAACGAACAGTGGTGGGTAAAACTGCTAGTGACACAGTACAAAAGACAGCACTGGCCCCAAACTGTACTATTAAGCACTGTTCTCAAATATCTTGTCAGAAAAGCTTCTTCTTCATACAAAAATGTCCTGCTCCTAGTATTCTAGCCTTATTCACTGTAACACACTCATATAAAAACTATCGTTTGACTCCAAAATGCTCTTAACTTCAGAAAATGTATTATACATTTGTGAAATGGGAAAAAATGTTCAAACAGGAAGGGGAATAAGGAAGCTAGAGGGGGAGAAGAAGAAGGGAAAAGAAAACAAGCAAAGAAGGAACCATGGAAACAAAACTTTTGTGAACAGAGAAGGGAAGAACTTGTTAAAGGGAAGACAGTGGAATAGGAAAAGAAATGAATCAAGATAATCACATCCAGGTACAAGTTCTCAGTGATGAATGTGGTCACTATGTCTACCTAAAATGCACCAGTAAATTTAATTTTAAACAAGAATTCTCTTAATATAAATACTACTATATGAAATCTCAATTTTTAAGTAATTAAGTTATTTTAACATTTGGTGTGATGAAATGGGAGTATTCCTAAAACATGTTGGATGAATGTCGAAGTAACATGGTTGTCTCAAAGAAAACTCTTGCTGAGATGGAGGTGCGCGCCGAACTAATTGCTCTCTGTAGGAAAGGAATTAAAGCATCACTGAGCGTCTGAGATCCTGTGGGCTTCCACGCAGGCCTCATTAGCTGGTGGTGCACAGACAGCGCTCTTGGAAGATGGGCAGTCCAAGGCTGAGGCCCCAGCAGGCGGCAGCTGATGCAGCTAAGTTTCTGGTTCATAGACTGCAGCTTCTTGTGCATCCTCACCTGCTGGACAGCCCTCCAGGGATTCACTGATGCCACTGTGCCACGCGTGGAGGTTCTGCCTTCCTTCATGATCTAACTGCCCCCTGCAGGTCACCCTCTTCTAATATCACTACACTGAGGACTGCATTTCCACAGGGAAATCTGGGGAGGACGTAGGCACTCAGACTACCACACTAACTTAGAAACTGTGATTATTTAGATTTGGGTATTTGGCAGACAATTTCCAGAAAATGAGCCAAGGGGGGGCTATAATTTCAAGAATGACTGACAGCATTTGTCAAGTTATAAAATGTAAATTTTGGAGTGAAAATTAGAATTTTTGAAAACTTGTATCCACATTAGTGAGTTTGACAACCTGCCCAATGAAACCCTGTCTCTAAACTGATAAAAATAAAAATAAAATAGAATTCTACATGAAGCTAGGTGTGGTGGTACCTCCCTGTGATCCCAGCACTTGGGAGGGAGAAGCAGGAACATTGCCATAAGTGAGGCCAGCCTGTACTACATAAGTGAGTCCGAGGATAGCCTTCACCACATAGTGAGACCTTGTTTCAAAAATAATAGATAAATAAATATTAAAAATAAAATTCTATAATAAGAGATCCATTTAAAGTACATATACAATAGACTCATGGATTTTAATATATCACAGGTGAAAAACTTGTTAATTTGGATTCTGGTTCTGTACTCCACCCTTTAGAAACTGCCACTTGTTAAGCTTTGATGTAGGGTCAGATACATCTATAATTATCCAAAAGGGTTACTAAAATATTTTTTCGGGCCTGGCAGGATGGCTCAGTGGTCTAAAGCGCCTGCTTGGGAAAGCTTAGGCGGCTTCAGGGACCGCAGTTCGATCCCCGGCACCACATGCTGCGCCAGCCCTGCCCTCGGGGCGGGCTGAGCCAGCCATAAAAATGAATAAACAAACAAAGTTTCTGAAACAAGAAAAAATAAATAAATTTAAAAAAAATATTTTTTCCATTTCCAACTATGTTTTGATGCCAGGTGGATTTTCTATATATTCTTGAACTAAAACATTATAATGCAACCCATTGAATGCAGTGAATAGAGCTGAGAATCCAGCTGTCTTTTATAAAGTGTGACATAAAACAGATGTGCAAAGATATCAAGCAATGACACCTTTCTCATTAATTTATTTTGGAAAATATAGCTACTTCTTTAACTAGTTTTTTTTTTTTTTTTTTTTTTGAAGTATAGCTGAAAAGCAATAAACTATACATGTTTAAGTCCACAATTTGATAAATTTTGACCTGTGGAGACATCTATAAAACCATTGCCTTAATCAAGATAATGAATATCTCCACTACTCTCAACACAAGTCATCTTCTGTTCCATTTTCATTCTATTCCTCTCTCCATTCTATCCCTGATTTCTAGGCAGATGATGATTTTTTTTTCTTTTTTTACCGTGACCCTCTTAGTTTCAATTTTGTAGAACTTCATCTAAATGAGGAAATAATCTTTGCCTCTTTTTTCATAGCACAAATTATTTTGAGATTTACTCATGTTTTTGCATGAGTCAAAAACTTGCTTGTTTTTATTGTTGAGTGCTCTTTATTGTATGGCTGCAAAATAATTTCTTTCTCCATTTACTTGTTACTGGGCATCTGAGTTGTTTTCAGATTTTGGCTGTTACAAATAAAGCCACTATGACCAGTTATGTGTAAGTCTTTGCTTGGATATATTTTTTAATTTCTCTTTAGTAAATATCTAGGAGAAAAGTGGCTGGACATAGTCTGGTATATGCTTAATACTTTAAGAAGCTACTGAGCATATCTTCAAACTTCATACCAGTGGTGTATGAAAGTTCAAGTACTCCCACATCCTCACCAACACTTGGCCATTCTAACTAGTGTGTATGGATACCTTTTTTGTGTTACTGGGGACTGAATCCAAGGTCTTTACCCAAACATACATATTCACTCTTTATCTGTCTGTCTATCTATCTATCTATCTATCTATCTATCTATCTATCTATCTATCATCTACCTAATCTATCATCTATCTATTCTCCATCAATTACATGGTTTTTGTTGTGGTTTTTAAGATAGGATCTCGTTGAGCTGTTAAGTTGCCAAGGCTGGGCTTGAGCTTGTGCTCTTCCAGTTTGAGTCTCCCAGAGAACTGGGATTATAGGTATACCCCATTATGCTTGGCTTTGATAGTTTCTTGACATTTACTTGAATGGCTAATAATGTTGAACATATTTTTGTGCATTTGCCATCTGTCTTCTTTATTGAAAGACCTGTTCAACTCTTTTGCACATGTAGTATTGATCTTGACTGGCAACTTGATTGGCTTGTGAGACATGGAGGAGATTAATAAAGCACATTTCTGGGTGGGTCTGAGTGGGTTATGGGGTATGACCTTAGGGACTACAAATGCTTCTTTGCCGCCTCCTCTCTGGGCTCATCCACTTTCCTTGCTTCCTAGATACCATGGCTTGAGCAGCTTTCACCCATGACATCTTTCTGCTATGCTGTTTTGGCCTTGGAGCCAGCTGATGATGGACAGAAAACGCTGAAATCCATAAATCAAATGAAACTGTATGTCAAGTATTTTGGTCCAGCAACACAAAGAAGACTGATATACCATGGTATAGCTAATTACACACCTTGGGTACATGGAGCTAGCGTGGTACCTGTGGTGTTTTGTTGACTGGAGTGTTGCAGTGCTTGGCTTCAAAGGCAGACCCCTCATGGCAGTCCTTCAGGGAGCCACCAGATGGGCCAAAATAAACACAGCTCTGTAAAACGTGACATCACAAAGATCAATCTATGAGTTAAACCTGAAGAATTATTTGACTCTGAATCCCATGCTCTTGACTGGATCTACAGAGTTGGTTAAAGCAGGTATCTTCCTCAGTGCCACCTGATAAGTTCCTGGACACAGCTCTTCATTTTGTTGTCTTGGAAGTCACAGGGTGGATCTTTCTTTTCTAAAGCCTGTTTACCATTAAAGCCTTTGGAACTGGAGAAAGAAAGATCTGTTCAGCTCCCTTCTGTGCTATAGACTTATCCAGGGAATATGACCAACTGCTCTTATCTGCAGAGTCAGAGAGGAGTGACAGAGCCAGGGAAAGACACCAGAAACAGTTACACTCTCTGAGCAACTTTTTTTTTTCTTTGATCAAACAGTTGTTTGGTTGTTATGTGTTTTTGAGTAGTTCTCAGAGTCCTGCTAAGCCTGATTTTGACAGATTTGCCAATCAATTTGCTGCTTTTGTGGAGGAACCAGACCCTGATCTATCCAGTAGACTCCATTCTGATCTTTTTTTTGTTTCTTTTTCTTTCTTTCTTTCTTTCTTTCTTTCTTTCTTTCTTTCTTTCTTTCTTTCTTTCTTTCTTTCTCTTTTTGTCTTTTTGAGACAGTGTTTCACAATGCAGTTCAAGCTGGCCTTGAGCTCACTTTTATAGCCCAGGCTGGTTTCAAACTCACACCAATCCTCCTGCCTCAGCCTCCCAAATATATTTCTCATTTTCTTTCTTTTGATAATTTGGTTTGGGTTTGGTCTGTCTTTTCTAAGTGAATGTTGAGGTTGTTTAATTGGATGTTTCATTTCCACATGCTACAAACTTCTTCTCAAGAAATTATGCAATGTATCACCCACATTTTTATATGTGTTTTCATTTTCACTCAGTCCAAAATGCTTTCTAATTTCCCTTTGATTTCTTCTTGGGACCATGGATTATTTTGAAGCATGTTATTCAGTTCTCAGATGTTTAGACATTTCATAGGCATTCTTAATGTAATATATTTTGTGCTTAGAGAGCCTATATATATATGCCCTCAATCAGGTGGTACGTGAACAGCAGCCCTCCCAGGTACTGGATCCCGCCCGGGGTTTGCTCTTTTGTGTTGTACATTTTGTGAGTTGTAACAAATGTATGCATTCATTCACCACTATACTTTCACTACCTTAGACAGCTTAGATATCTCCTGTATGCTGCCTTGTTTGCTATCTCTAAGCCCCTGGAAACCACTGATCTTTTCACTGTGTCTAGAGTTTTGCCTTTTCTAGAATGACAGATAGTTGAAACCATATGGTCATACCCTTTTTGAACTGGTTTCTTTTACTTAGCAATATGCATGCTTCTTCTGCCTCTTAATGGCTTCCTAACTCACTTATTTTTTATCATGGAATAATACTCTGTTCATCATAGAGTATAGATGTATTATATTCTAGTGGAAGTACAGCTTAGTTTCTTCTAAATTTTTGCAGTTATAAATACAGCTGATATGTTCATGTGAACCTCAGCTGTTTATGAGCATCAAGAGACATTGTAATAAAAATACCTTAGAACCACTAGCTAGGGATGATACCTCTAAGGAAAGCAGCAAGGAAATTTCTCTGCATTCTAATTCTCACACACACTTTCACTGATGATCTAAAAGATTCATTCTTCCTGTATGGTGTATGCTATCTGGGAAGAGGGGATACAGTGGTAAGAAAAGCCAGAAGTCTTTGCATTGAAGAAACTTATAGTACATTGGCAAACATCAATCAAATAGTCAATAAAAAATTCAAATTCCTACTGGGCCAAATGCAAGGAAAGATAGCTATGAAAGATCAAGAGAACTTATAATGGGTATTGGACCTGAACAGGAAGGTCAAGCAAGGATTTCCTGGGCTTGACAATCACCCTAAACTCAGAGATGGTGTGGTGCTGATTTGACAAAGACAAGGCACAGGAAATACTAACAGGCTCTGGTGCTCCTCCACTTGGTTATTAGAAATGAACCTGCTGGGCTTTTTGTCTTCTGCTTCCTTCTCCCCTTATTTTTCCTTTTTCTTAGTTACTTTGTTCATTGCTGAGACAAAATACCCAGCACCAAACTTAAAGGAAGGCAGGTTTTTTTTGGCTCATAGTTTGTCAAGGTTTCACTCCACGGATGGCTGGCTCCATGGCAGAGTGGGATGGCATAAGGTCATCACATCAGAGACAGGCAGCAAGCAACAAGCAAGTGACAAGCAACGTCCTTCTTTCTGACCCTTATGTCTTATCTAGGCTCCCCACCCTCAGGGAAGGTAGCACTGATGCCCAGGATGGGGCAGTCTTGAGCTTAGTATCACACTGTGAATCAATCCCAGCATTACACCCTTAATCCCAGCATCACACACTCTAGATCCACCTCTGAAAAAGCCCCATCCATGAGTGCATGACACCTTGGGGGGTTATCTAGATATAGGCCAGAGCAGCCTTTTTTCCTTTCTACCTCTCTTCCTTTTCTTTCCTTTGACCTTTATTTCTCTGGAAGTAGCAACACTCTTCCACTTTATTGAACAAATACTAAAAATTTTGTACATAGGTGTATATGTTATGGTTTATGTCTAATTGTCCCCCCAAAGCCTCATGCAATCATAGGGTGGGGACTTCTAGAGTTTGACACTTGACTCATGATCCACTGGGATTATGTCTTTTAGTACTGATGGGATTATGGGTCTCAGTACTGCTGGGATTATGGGTGTGGCCTCAGGCGGATAGACAGAGAGCCTGAATGTAATATAAAGAGACACAGAGAGACAGACCGTCTCTGTTATTCTCTGCTTCCCTGATTGGTCAGTTGACTCTGTCACCATTTTGTTGTTATTCTACCACCATGAACTATTGGCCTCTGCATTGTGCCTCTCTGCCTTGGATCCAGCTGAGTATGGACCAAAACCTCCAATAACTCTGGGCTAAATAAACCTTTCCTTCCTTGATTTTGGATGTCAAGTATTTGTCCCAGCAATGAGAAAAGAGTAACTAAGACAGAATTTGGTACCAGGAGTGGGGTCATTGCTATAACTAACCTGACCATGTGAATTACAAGTTTTGGGGAATGGCTTACGGGAACAGACAGGAAAGGTTTGGAGAGGTCCTCTACTTGTGAAGAGCTGGGAAAGCTTTGGCTGTTCTATAGGGGAAATTCTGATCAGAGTTTAGATCAGAAGACTGACAGAAGGCCTGCCTGTAAAGACCAACCTGGGGAGGTTTCTGCTGGAAAAAGGGCAGCATTGGTAGTTGGACTCCACGTAATTTGTGCTATGGCTTGGCTGAAAGTCTGTTGGAATTTTGCTTGTGCCCAGAGACTTTGCCTAAGACTGAGATTAAGCAAGGAGGACTGATTAATCTTTCAAGAGATATTTCAAAGCAGCAAACTATTGGGGCAGTGGCATGGTTGTTATTGGTGGCTTTTAGCCAGATTTATGTTGAAAATCAAAAGCAAAGAGCCAAGCAGGATATTGTGAGTTTGGCCAAGAAGGAAGCACCAGGAGAGCTGTGGAGTGCAAAGATGGAGCTGAAAGGATCTCTATTGCTGGGAAGGAATCAGAGAGTCAATAAGATGGCCTGAGGGTAGTATCACAGGAGGCGGCAGCTCTCTGACCTTTGCAGCCCCAGAATTGCAAAGGAGAGAGGCTTTGCCTTGAGAAGAAAGCCACAGAGACCCAAGTACCAGAGTGCTGGGAGCGACCAAACCAGGTTCCAGAATGGTGCTGGCAGGGAGAGTTTGTTTCTTGGAATCAAGTTCAGAGTATCCATCAATCTAGGCACTTGACCCCTATAACCAAGGGAGAAGGAAGCCTGCCTATTGCTCCAGCTGGCAGCAGACCTTGGCATGATCCATATGGTACTGGTATTATGTGCAATTAGAATGCAGGAGTCGTTAGGTTAAGAAGGCTTCCTCCTTGATTTCAGAAGAAGGCCTGGGAGACCAGGCAGTGTGCTCCTGAGAGGGCCGTGTATGGAGCACAGAGTGAGAAGCCAATTCAGTGGAAACCCCAGAAGTTTAGAAAAGCCAGAAATGTGGGTTGTCTAAAGAAAACTGCAAAGAGTGAGTAAAGTCGGCCTAAGAGAGAAGTCATGGAAACTATCACCAAAAGTACCTTAGGGACGGAGTTACATGGAGCCCACAACTCAGTACAGACTGTTTTGGATGCTCCAGTTGGAACTATGGGTTCTAATGTTTGTCCTGCTGGATTTTGGACTTGTGTTGGTCCCAGTATTTTACATTACTCTGTTGTTTGCAACTTTTGGAATGGTAATGTTTATTTTATGCCTTTGAATGTTGAATATGTTTAACTTTTCTATTGTATAGGGGCGCACAGTTGAGAGTTTGCCTTGGATCTTGGAGGAGACTTGGGACTTGGACTTTTCAGCAATGCTGAAGCTGCTGGGACTTTGGCAACTCTTCCAGATGGACTAAAATGTCTTTTGTACAAAGGGATATGTATGAGACTTTGGGGGTCCAGGGGCAGAATGTTATGGCTTATGGCTAGTTGTCTTCCCAAAGCCTCATGCAATCATGGGGTGGGGACTTCTAGAGTTTGAGACTTGACTCATGATCCACTAGGATTATGGTTTTAGTACTCATAGGATTACGGGTCTGAGTACTGCTGGGATTGTGGGTGTGGCCTAAGGTGGATAGGCTGAGGTAGAGAGCCTAAATGTAATATAAAGAGACACAGAGAGACAGACTGTCTCTGTTGCTCTCTGCTTCTCTGGCTGGTCAGTTGACTCTGTCACCATTTTGTTGCTGTCCCACTGCCATGAACTACTGGCCTCTGCATTGTGCCTCTCTGCCTTGTATCCAGCTGAGTATGGACTGAAACCTCCAATAACTGTGAGCTAAATAAACCTTTCCTTACTTAATTTTGGGTGTCGGGTATTTGTCCCAACAACGAGAGAAAAGTAACTAAGACAGCTTATAAACAACTGTGTAAAATATAGAAAGGAAAACCTGTATCTGCTTGGGCTTGTGAGCTGACCATTAAAGAGAGGCCAGGTTTTAGCAGAGTGGTAACACTTGGTTTATTGTTGGAACTAGGGAAATGGCAGTAGGCTGGGAGAAAGGGAGGAGGCTGGAACAATGAAAATTTAAATGGATTCACTTCTGGCAGGGAAATTTAATTTTTGTAATTGAATTATTGACCCACCAAAATAAGTAGATGTCATATATATCTGTGCTTTAAACACATGTAGATTCCATACACCAATGGGGAATATAAAAATGTGTATAGAAGTGTATGTTAATATCTTGACAAGAAGCCGGGCGTGGTGGCTCACACCTGTAATCCCAGCACTCGGGAGGCTGAGGCAGGAGGATTGGTGCGAGTTCGAGACCAGCCTGGGCTACAAAAGTGAGCTCAGGACCAGCCTCAACTGCATAGCGAGACCCTGTCTCAAAAAGACAAAAAAAAAAAAAAAATATCTTGACAAGAGGCAACATATTTCTAGAGCTGTTCTCACCTTGCACTGCACCAGTGCTACCTGTAAACTGCAGTGATGCAAACTAGAATGGGAAGTGCTGTGGTTCCTGAGTTCTGTAATGAAACACCAGCCCTCCGTTAGTTTGGCTGTATATGTGACTTTTCTAGATTGGGGGAACTCTGGTTTAACTGTAAACTTAATCTGTCCATCTTATCAGTGAAAAAAAAAAAAAAAAAAAAAAAAAAAAAAAAAAAAAAAAAAAAAAAAAAAAAAAAAAAAAAAAAAAAAAAAAAACAGGCAGAAAACAAGGAGGCTTCTACCAGAGACTTCCTCCACTGGGGTTGTTAAAAACTATTGCTCCATAATTACTGTGACTAAGACAGCAAACAAAATCTGAAGCTGACAGGCACATTAGAACCACACAGCTAAATTTCTGTAGGCTTTTCCTGAATGTTCCCAATGAAAGTATGATATCTAAGTGAGCAGGAAAGACAATAAACTATTATGACCCTAAGAAAATTATTTGATGTATTCTACCAAACATGAAAAGGGATGCATTTCATGTAAGCATATTCTGAAAGGTATCAAAACATCGGGAAGCTGGGGAAAGAGTTCACTTCCTATATAGAATAATGAGAAATACAGAAGAAAAAAAAATGAACTTTGCACCTAAATTAGGTTAGATGACTATCTTAGTTACTTTTCTCTCGTTGTTGGGACAAATACCCTACACACAAGCTTAGGGAAGGAAAGGTTTATTTAGCTTACAGTTACTAGAGGTTTCATAATTTAAAGCATCCTGAATTACATAGCAAGACCTGGAGACTCTACCGCCCTGTCTGTCCTGGACGATTTGCTCCATACCTCTGGGAGACCGAGACGGCCTCCTGGGGGCGGTTTAATGGTTCGAGCCTCTCTTGGCCCCGCCCCTCAAGCCCCGCTCTGGTCCCTTGGCCCTGACCCTTGAGCCAAGCTTGACAGTCCCATGCCTTACATGAGGCATTGGGGGGACAACTAGATACAAACTGTAACAATCATTAAAGTGGACTCTAGTAGAATACCATGATTCTCAGCCAGTGAGGTACCAAAATGAAGATACTTGTTTTTCTCCTCCTGTCTTCTATGAAATTACTACATAGAAACTACTTGAGAAGCGTTTCTTTTTTTTTTTTTTTTTAAATTTTATATATTTATTTATTTTTTCTTGTTTCAGAACCTTTATTTGTTTATTCACTCATTTTTATGGCCGGCTCAGCCCGCCCAGAGGGCAGGGCTGGCGCAGCATGTGGTGCCAGGGATGGAACCGCGGTCCCTCAAGCCGCCCAAGCTTTCCCAAACAGGCGCTTTAGACCACTGAGCCATCCCGCTGGGCCAAGAGAAGCGTTTCTTAATTTGCCTTGGATTGAGCTGTTTTTGTTTATTCAAAAGTTCTCTTTCATTAGGAAAGAGTAGGAAATGGATGGCAGTATCTTTCTTCCAGTGACATACTAACTCTTTTTTATTTTATTTTATTTTGAAGAGTAAAAATAGCAGAAGCAAAGATAGAAAAAAAAAAAAAAAAAAAAACAGTAACAAGTAAGAGTACATATAGTACAGAATTTCAAAACAAGAAAAATTTAACAATGGTTGCATTGCATATTTTCATCATCAAATCAGTATAGATCAACAGACTGACCAAACAATTAAAACATTAACACTTTCTATAAACATTAATAAACATTTTGTATTTAAGTCACTCTTCTAAAAAAGAACTATAGGGGTTAAGGATGCAGAAAACGCAAGGTCCTGACGTTGATTCCTGGTATCGCCCAAAAATTATTTATTTATGTATTTATTTAACTTATTTATTTCTTCTTTTGAGTCCTTACACTAGGGAGACTATACGATATTTACACATGTAGGCCTGGTTTATTTCAGTTATGAGTATAGGTTCAACATACGTCCATTTATATATGAAGTGTTCTAGTTTATCCTTCCTTGTAGCTGAGTAATATTCTGTTTTATGAAAATACCACATCTTTTTCAGCCATTCTTCAGATGATGGGCATTTTGCTTGTTTCCAGGATTTGGCTATCACAAACTGTGCTGCTGTGAACATAGGTGTACAGATATCACTATGATAGGATGTTTTCAGTTCTTCTGGAAAAATTCCCAGTAGGATAGCTGGATTGAATGGGATTTCCAGTTCTAGTTTTTAAGGAGTCTCCACACTGCTTTCCATAATGGTTGCACCAGTCTGCATTCCCACCAGCAGTGGAGAAGTGTTCCTTTTTCCCCACAGCCTCTCCAACATATGCTGTTGGTTGATTTTCTTTATGGTAGCCATTCTTTCTGAAGTGAGATGGTATCTAAGTGTTGTTTTGATTTGCATTTCACGAGTGGCTAGTGATGTGGAGCATTTCTTCCTGTATTTATAGGCTTGTTGAATTTCTTTCTCTGAGAAGTGTGTGTTCATCTCAGATGCCCATTTTTGGATTGGATCTTTGAATTTTGGACCCTAATAGTATTTAGTTCTTTATAAATTCTAGATAGAAGACCTTTGTCAGAATATTTATTAGTTAAAATCTTTTCAAAATTTGTGGGTTGTCTTTTCACTCTGTTGGTAATTTCTTTAGACATCAAAAAAAATTCTGAGCTGGAGGAGGTCCCATTTGTTGATTCTTTCAAGGGCTAAACATGCATTTTGATTCTTGTCGGTGAACTCTTTGCCTATCCCTATGTCTTGAAGCTTTCCTCCAATTTTCTCCTCTAGGAGGTTTAGGGTTTCTCTTTTAATATTTAGATCTTTAATCCATTTTGATTTTAGTTCAGTGTATGGTGATAGCCCTGGGTCAAGTTTTAGTTCTTGACATGTGGAGAGTCAGTTTTTCCAACACCATTTGTTAAAGAGGCTATCTTTCTTCCAGTAAACATGTTTGTCCCTTTGTCAAAACTAAGGTGGCTGCCTGTGTTTGTATTTACTTCTGCATCTTCTAATCTGTTCTACTGATCCTCAGGTCTGTGTTTTTGCCAATACCATATTGATTTTATCACAGTAGCTCTGTACTATAATTTTAGGTTAGGAATTGTAATGTCTCCTGCCTTACCTTTGTTGCCCAGGATTGTCTTTGCAATTCTGGGTCTTTTTTGGTTCCAAATAAATTTTAGGAATGACTTTTCCAGCTCTGTGAGGTATGCTGATGGTATTTTGATAGGAATTGCATTAAATCTGTATAACAATTTGGGGAGTATGGCCATCTTGACAATGTTGGTTCTTCCTATCCGGAGTAGGGAATATCTTTCCATTTTCTGAAATCGTCTAGGATTTTTTTTCCAGAGTACTATAGTTTTCATTGAAAAGCTCTTTTATTTCTTTATTTAGGTTAATTCCTAAGTATTGCATTTTCTTTGGTGCCATTGTACAAGGTATTGTTTGTCTAATTTCTCTCTCAGTGTGCTTGTTATCTGTATAGAGGAATCTTATTGACTTTTGTGTGTTGACTTTGTAACCTGCTATGCTACTGAATTTGTGTATTCTAGTAGCTTATTGGTGGAGTTTTGGGGGTCTTCCAAATAAATTTTATCATGTCATCTGCAAACAATGATAATTTAATTTCTTTTTTACCTATTTGTATTCCTTTTATTTCTCTCTCTTGTCTAATGACTGTAGCTAATGATTCCAGAACTGTATTGAATAGGAGTGGTGATAGAGGACATCCTTGTCTTGTACCAGATTTGAGAGTAAAATGCTTCAATTTTTCCCCATTTAGAATTATGTTAGCTGTTGGATTGTCATAGATGGCTTTTATCAGATTGAGTTAGAGGCCCTCTATTCCATGTTTCTGCAGGACTTTGAATGTGAATGAGTGTTGGACTTTGCCAGAAGCCTTCTCTGCATCAATTGAGACAATCATGTGACTTTTGACTTTGGCTCTATTGATATAGTGTATTACATTTATAGATTTGCATATATTGAACCATCCTTGCATCCCTGGGATGAATCCTACCTGGTCATGGTGTATAATTTTCTTGATGATTTGTTGTATTCTATTGGCGAGGGTTTTACTGAGAAGTTTTGCATCTATGTTCATTAAAGAAATTGGCCTGTAGTTCTTTTTTTTAGTTGTGTCTCGTTCTGGTTTTGGAATCAGTGTAATACTTGCTTCTCGGAATGATTTTAGGAGGATTTCTTCCTTTACAATTTCATTGAAGAGTTTGAGGAGTATTGGGCTTATGTCTTTTATAAATTTCTTGTAGAATTCAGTAGTGAATCCATCAGGTCATGGACTTTTCTTTGTCGGTAGGCTTTTTATTACATTTTGTATTTCATTGGCTGTTATTAGGTTGTTGAGAATTCTTACATCTTCTTGATCTAGTTTTGGTAATTTATACTTTTCTAGGCATCTGTCCATTTATTTTATGTCTTCAATTCTGTGAGAGTAGATTCTCAAAGTAGCTATTTATGATCCTCTGAATCTCTGTTGGGTCTGTAGTAACTTCACCCTTTTCTTTCCTTATTGCTTGAATTTGAGTCTTTTCTTTCCCCTTTTTGATGAGGTTAGCTAGGGGATTATCAATTTTATTTAATCTTTCAAAGACCCAGCTTTTGGATTCATTAATTCTTT
>PVJA010028198.1:0-27717 GCA_004027025.1 Myocastor coypus
TTGGGGTTCGAACTCATGACCTTGCACTTTCCAGGCAGGCACTTGTGCCATGGAGCTATCTCCCCAGCCCCCAGAGCCTAGGTTTTGGATTCTAGGTCTGATACTCTTTGCATTGTATTGCATTGCTTCAGATGTGTTGTTATTATTTTTTTATGAGCAGAACTTATTTATTGGGGGAAAGAAAGCTCTGTCCAAGAGAGGGTCAGAAGGGGGTCCTGAGTGGGTTATCCCTGTTATATGTGTTTTTAACGTTTTATTCTTCTGCAAATCAGATATTTAAATAAATTAACTATAATTTATCCATTTTCCCTTTGATGAACATTTGGATTCTTTCCAGTGTTTGTTATTACTGTCAGTTCTATGATAAATATCCTTTTGTTACCTTATAAACAAGTGTGAAAGTTTCTATAGGATACAGGCTAGAAATAGAATTACTGGAATAGCACTTCGTTATAAAGTTAACAAAAGAAAGGTTCAGAATTTTGAGATTGGGGCTTGGCGACAGTCACTTGTAGTCCAGGAGTAGGCTCTGTGTCATCAAAGACTCTGTACCCATGTATGAGGCCAGATTAACCCATGGGTCCCTAAACTTTTGTCACTTCAAAACAATGTGTACTGACTCTGAAGTGGCTCTGAATACCTGGGTAGTTACACATAAAGTGCAAAGGTCATGGAGTCAGTTAGTAGGACATTAGTCTGTAAGGCAAAACAAAACAAAACAAAACAAAACATTAGTTTTTTAAAAAATCCCACAATTAACAAAAATACATTGTTGATAGTACTAATCTAGAATGTCACCAATACTACAGATTTGTAATCTGTTATCTAAATTATTATTATTTTTTTAAATACAGAATCTTGCCCTGTAGTTCAGGCCAGTCTTGAACTCACTATACAGCCTAGGCTGCCCTCAAACTTGCAGCAATGCTCCAGCCTCAGTCTCCAAAGTGCTGGGATGGGATTACCAGCATGTGCCACCATGCCTTGCTATTTCCTTAAATTTTTTACAAATACGCATGATCTCAAGCTCAGAACCAAGTTACTGAATGTCAGTTGCCTGAAAAACATACTCCAAAATTATATTTTCCCTTTAATTTTAAAGTCAAAAGGCCCTAGTTGTGACAGAAGTGTTACCGCTTGCTTTTTCATTCTTGTACAGAGGTGCATGAGAGTGAAAACTGCACTGGACAGCCTGTTACGACTGTGTGCATGCAGGGCCTGGTAGGACTGAGTGAAAGACTTGCAGTAGGGAGCACAGTGGGCCAGGGTGCGAGAGCAGAGGCCTGCCTCCCGCTGGCCCTGACCCTTCTGCCACTTGTGTCCTAGTGATCTCACTACATTTTGTGCAGGAGTCCTATTTTACACAATGGTCTTTCTGGGCAAAGATAATTGTGTATGTTTGTCTGGGTAAGCAAATCGATAAACTTGTAATAAAGTGTATCAGACCATTTCTTTGGCAAGACCAACCAGAACAGTTTGTGAAACAGAGCTGTTTCCAATGGAGCATGAAAAGCTTTGAAAATTCTTAGTAACGGCAGAAAGCAATATTTCAAACCACCCTTAAACAACTGTTTGTTTTCCTCTTCCCCAACCAAGTTTAAAAATTTGGTCAGACAGGCGTTTTGTTTTGATTTAAAATATTTTCAGTGAATTGTTATCTGCTGAGTGCACATGTGTTCCTGCACTTTTTCTTTCGTGATTGAAACTTTAAACCCTTCTCTCAAGATTTCCTAGCTGTGCCTAGTAAGGTTTTGCATATGTGAGGAGGGTGAAGGGTTTTAGACCTTGGAGAAACCTCAGTTTGAAATCTGCCTTTGCAGTTGTACACCACAAGTGAACATGACCAGAGCCATATTGAACTCTTTTTGTCTTTTTCTCCCACTGAACTTCCTCACCCTAATATAATTGGTTAATTTGGGTGTCTCAGTTTGGTTAATCAAATCACAACTCCCTGTGAGCATGGCAAGAGGTGTATTTAAAGCATTTATAAAAATTTGGCTCATTATAAACCTCAATTTGTTTTAAAGAATTACTTCTTCAATGACATTACAAAACAACAAACAACCAAAATACTGGTTTATAGCACCACACCTGGTCCAGAGTGCACAGGATGAATCTATTTGCTTCACAGTAAATGATTGCAAGGGTGGAATTCTTGGATTGTTTTCTGTCTTGTAAGCCCTTGACATTGTACTGGTACCTGTGTGCTCACAAACCCCCTGACATGGGAAAGGCTGGCTCAGTCTCCCACTGAAATGCAGGTTAGCTGCATTTATTCTGCATGTTCCTAGAATGAGGAAATGATATGACAATAAACAGAAATGCCCTTGCTGAAGAGAGAAGGGAAGCTGGTGTTTATCTGGTCAGGTGGTTTAGATTAGCTGTGATGCGGCTCTGTATTATGTTACTTTAAATCATTGTGTCCCAACAGGACATAAATTATGAAGATTGCTACAGTATGTTTCATCCTATGTAAGATCAACAAATTGGAATAATTTTTTATAGGAAAATCACAGTACTTTTGGCAAGGCAATTATTTGACTTGAATTTTTTCAAATATTACTGCTTACTATATAAAGTATGATTTGCATAAGGTATGAAATAATAAACTTTTAAAAACAAAAGGGAAGAATTTCTCTATAGCAGTTGCATCAAAGGTAAGAGCACTCTCCCTCCAATATGTGTTTTTGCCTCATGGTTTCAGCACTGGTTACACTGCAGTTGCTTGCAGAGGAGCCGTGCAGTCCTGGTGCAGAGCTGGAGCTGTGCTCTGTGCCACCAGCCATCCAGCCTCACCTGCCTGAGAAAGGGGGCTGTGCTTTCCTGGGACTGAATGCGAGCTGCTCCGGAAGAGAAAATATTCTTGTTGATATATATTCAGGGAAACATTTTTTTTTTCTTTCAGGATATTGTGAATTATAAAACAAAGCAAAACAAGAACTCTTCTAGGTTAATAGTTGAAGGTAGTTTATATAGGAATATTGAAAAATTGAATTAGGTGTTTTTAAAATGTTTCCTCTGTTTGTTATTTTCTGAGTTATTAGCATTATCTATGAATTTTTCACCAAGGCTTTTTTCACTTATACTCAAGGGTACAGCTTAGGTTATTTGGCCACACAGACAAGATTAAAAAATGGCACAAATTTTTTGTGCATGATTCACACATAATTGTTTCCTCTTTAGCATCTCATCCAGGCACGTTTTTTTTTTTTTTTTTTTTTTGTCTTTTTGAGACAGGGTCTCACTATGCAGTTGAGGCTGGTCCTGAGCTCACTTTTGTAGCCCAGGCTGGTCTTGAACTCGCACCAGTCCTCCTGCCTCAGCCTCCCGAGTGCTGGGATTACAGGCGTGCGCCACCACGCCCGTCTAGGCACGTTTTCTTTGCACATCACTTTGTATTTTTGTGATACCTTCTCATACTCCACAGTGACATTAAGAAGTGGCCCAGGCACAGCTTTGTAGAGATGAGTAGAGGTAAGAGAGGTATAGGATTTGCTTAATGCCATGAAACAAGGCATAGTGAGGACCAGAATTTTGCAGGATATAATGGCCCCACCCACCAGACTTACAAGTCTGTTTTTGGGGGACCAGGGTTCAAATTCATGACTTTGCACTTGCCAGGAAGGCACTTGTGCCAAGGAACTATCTCTCTGGTCCCTACTTATGAGTCTTTGATACCAAAAACAAAGTCAGGGCCAAAACTTACTTTCTTTCCACATGACCATATGCCCTGAGAATTTTCTTTAATTATTTAATAATGCTATTAAAACACAAAACAAAAATTCCCTCCTTTCAAGCTATAAGGGTAAGAATTTAATTCTCTTTAAATCTCGTCATAACAGATTGTGATAAATCTTGAATGTATTTGTGGTTTGCTTCTGCTCAGTATTTGAAAACAGATTCAGGGACTTTTTCCAAGTTCACAACTTATGTGAGCACCTTGAAACATAAACACAGACAACCTGTGAGATGATCTTTTTCCTGAACTGCCTATTGCTTGGCCTAGTTTTCTGAAGAGTGAGTCTGGCAGCTTCTTCCAGTGACACTTTGCTGCTGTCTGACAGGAGAGGCTCTCCGTGGAGTTATCATGCCAGTCCAGCTCCAATATTTGGGTGATGTACTTTTCTTATAGAAAATATTGGCAAACGTTGTGGGAACTGTGCTCTGAAACTCTTGGATTCCTAGTTTAAAAATAAGTGGAACAGTAGATGCAGATTCATCGTTGTTTTACAGAGCTCATTATACTGTTAGATATTTTCTGGTGGAAAGAATATTTTATTTTACAAAATGTGTAGTGCTTATAGGAAATGGATTTGCTGTATTATTAAGACAAATTAGGTGTCAATTTTCTTCTGAATATTTTTGAGCTCCTCTTCTGCCCTGCAGATGCCAGAGGAGTGGGCATTCTGTCTACCCTCCTTATTCTCTCCCTGTGTCCTCTTGGTTATTGTTATAGAATCTTGAACTTTTAGCTTAACATGTTCCGACGTGAGCAGAAGCCTTTTTGCCTTTTTGTTCTCTATGTAAAGAATTACATAGAGATTTTTTTAGTGTGACAATGGAGTAAGACAGTTTCATGTCAGATATAAACTGAAATTATACAGTGTTGATAGGAGTTGTGTCTCTTGAAAGAAGCTGATTGATTATAAGAAGAAAAGCTAGGGAGCACACTACCATTTTGCATATTATTCAGTTTTAAAAACACGTTTGGCCAAATTTGGAATTGAAGTATAAGGCTATTTTTGTATACATGGTTGAAATTTTGTAATGGTGGCAATACTAAGGAGTTTAAATTTCAATTCTTAGAGATTGCTAAAACAAAACAAAAGCGTCAGTAGCCTTTGCAATACTCCCTGCAAGCTAACAATTTGGATTCTCAGCATATTAGGGATGAAAGCCTCCAACAGACTTTCTGAGGCAGCTGATTGGTGATAATGAGCAGCCCCAGTGACCAGTGAAGCATCAGAAGCTGTTTTACTATTAGGCAACTATGGCAAGTGGCTTCTTTAGTGAATTCCTCTTGGAGCAGTTTTGAAACTCGTGTTTTGGCCTGATTTAGGTAGAGAAAGTGAACAGATAGCTGATGAAATGTACTGCTTTAAAGAAGGCAAAATTGAAGGATTATGAGAAATTCAAGAAGCACATAATTAGATTGGGCAGTTGGCTTGCCCAGTAGTAGCTAATGAAGGTACAGGGAAATGCAATTTAATCTTATGTACAGGGAATTCAGAAAGGAGTGGTGTATTTTCAGGGAAAAGATCATCGGGTTGGAATTTATTTGGCACACATTAGCTGTGTGAAATCTAGGTAGAGAATTTTCACTAAAAATGGAACTGAAATTAAAAGCCTGTAAGCAGATGCATATAGAGGTGTTTATATTGGATAGACTCTGCTACCTAGAGAAAAGTGGATTTATATTAGTAGGTTTTGGTCAAAGAGAAGCTTTTCTAGGCTGGGATATAGGAGGAATTTACTAATATAATGGCAAGTTCTAATCCTGTAGAGGAAAACTGTATTGCCACTTTGCCTTTTCATTTGTGGTGTACAATGAAGATAACATTATGCAATTAGCTACTTTGTTTTATAACTAGACTGTTACAATTTTAAACCAACAACCAAAAGTGATGGCTTAAGAACTTTAAAAAATCTCTAACATGTTGTGGGCTGTCAACATAACATGTAAAGGACATGTTTAGAAGTAAGTATGCTATCTCATGTGGTATGCTTATTACCACTAGCTGTGGTAATTTAGCTTGAGGTATGGAATAGCAGGCTGCCCTTTCAGAATCGTACATTCTTGGCCTGAATACCTGGAAACATTGAGCTCTGTAGTGGATCAAGTGGAGTGCAGATAGATTAGTGGCATGCGACTAGTGAGTTGTGTCTGTGCCCAAAAACAGCGTGCACCATCCAGGGAATAGTCTGTAGGCAAGGTTTAGTCCTGCTTCCTCAGGCAGACATGATCATCTGCTAAACTAAGAATCTCATCCTCAGTCTGGGAGTCCATGAAGCAATTGTCCTGGTGCTGCTACTCACTTAAACATTTTCAAAAATGTTTCTGGTTCTCTGAACTATACAAAAATGACTTTGTTTTGGCTTTTAGATTGGTCTTCTGCTAGATTAGGAAATTCTTTCTTTGAGTCCTAGGGACTATAATGGTGATAAGTACTACTGTGTGCTTAACAGTGATAGGCTTTCTGTAAAGTGTATTACTTGAGTTACTCCTTTTTTTGCATGAGGAAACTGAAGTTCCTTCCAGAGGTGAAATAATTTTTCTGAAGTCACATAGCTAGTAGTAGAACCAAGATTGAGGGCAAGTCTCTGATTCTGAAGTCTCTACAAATGACTACACTTAATATATGGTTCAGTTAGACTGAAAACAAAAGCAAAAATAACCCCAAAAAACAACCATGGTTGAAATACAACTTTTGTTGGATCTCTTCGTATAAGTTCAGATCAGATGTTTCCTTTATAGTGGTTATAACAGTGAACAAGGTTTTCCACATGAACATAGGTAGATAGGTAATCATATTTGGGACAAAGAATGCCTCTCCTCAGTGCTCTAAGCAATGTTTGTGTGATTGATAGGTTACCAACGCCAAGGGAAGGTCCCGTCCTATGACATGTGCGTGCTTGGCAATGATCTTGCCTTGCATTTTGTGTAATAATTTTCATTATTTTTAATTAAAGTTGAAGAAGTGCAGACTCCAGCTGAAATTAAGGTAGGTCGTGTTGCCGGAATCTGGTAATTACTTTAATTGATCACAAGATAGTTTCCTTGATCACCAATTAGAGTAAATTGCCGATCATGTTACAAGACGTGAAGAAATGCCCAAACTGATTTGTGTAATAGTGTTTTCATTTCTAATCAGACATAAATATCATTTCCTTCCATAGCAATTGTGTTTTATAAAAGAAGGGTTATAGGCCTACAAACATAAAGGTGATTTATAAACAATAGAGTTCTAATTCATTGAATTAGTAAAGGAAGTATTTAGAGGCTTAATGGAGATTGTACTGGGGAAATTACTTTGGAGTAGCTGGTGCTCATTTTCTTAGTGGGAGATGTTCTTTTTTAGTACATAATTAAAATAGTCTATAATCAAAATATAAAAGGCAGCTGATTTAAAGAACATATATCAAAGAGAATTGCTCTGAGTAATGAAAGATTTGTATTGTAAGTATGTGCTAGAAGTTAAGTCTTAGAACTTTAATAAATCATACATGTTATTTGGACTGAAGCTGCATTTTAAATTTGGGGTACTGTTAAACATTTCACAGGAGTTTTGTTTTGGTTTTATTCATCTGATAGTCTTTCATAGGTCCATGGGATAAAATGAAACAAAAGAAACTAAGCAAAATTAAAGTTCCCAAAGAGTTCTTGATTTGGGGTTTATGGAAAAATCTTTAATTGCCGATCGTTTGGAGATTTCCAAATGACAAACTTCATTGGCCCAATTTGCTGTGATTGTAATGCTTACATTCCTTAAAATGGCAGAGTGACTTAAAAAGTCATACTTCATCATGCATTCATTGACTTGTTCATAAAATGTTTGTAATTTGCAATAGAGGAAAGACTGAAACTATTATCAGCCATTATATGTTATTTGTTGGCCATATGTTTGTTTGAAATGGCCGTGGCTCAACAGAACATGGATCATAGACAAACTATGCTGTAAATTGGCACTAAAAACCCACCTACACAGGTAGGCATATGTTAAGCAGTTAACATGAGCCAAAATATTTTAATATAAACCATATATATGTATATATGTATATTTATGTATTAGAATTCTGGCTCATTTTACAGTGGTGACTTCATTTGCATGGCTTATTCATTTTTTTCTCAAAACTAACTTTAAAAAATAGATCAGATATATACATGGTAGAAATTCAAAAGGTCCCAAGGATTGAGCGTGGTAAATCTGTTCCAGTTCTGGATCTCAGTCACCCAGTTGCCACTCTCTCTTCTTGCCATCATTTACTCTACCCCATCATTTCTGTATATTGTTTGAAAGATGCTAATCACAGTGACGGTGAACTTTGTAGAGCTTTCAATGATAACAGCCAGCTGCAGTATGCATACCATAGGTTCACCAACATCCTACCTCATGTATATGTAAGCAAATAATTTTTCTTTCCTTTTGTATACAATTCAGACTATTTTATACATCTTTTTTTCATTTGGTAATAGATCTTGGAGGCACTTCTGTGTCAGGCACTTCTATTCTGCTCATTGGCTGCATAGTATTCCAGTGTTTAAATGTTTCATAATCTGCTTAATCAGTTCCATATTGATGGATATTTCACTGTTTCAAGTCTATATCTATTATAAACAGTGCTGTGATAACCAGACTTATAATTTGTATATGAGTATGTCTGCAGGACAAATCTCTGTAAGTCGAATTGTTTGCTATAAAGGCATGGACATTGTTTTGTAAAGTCTTAGACTTTTTTTTTTGTCTTTTTGAGACAGGGTCTCCCTATGCAGTTCAGGCTGGCCTTGAGCTCACAGGCTGGTCTCGAACTCACACTGATCCTCCTGCCTCAGCCTCCCAAGTGCTGGGATTACAGACGTGTGCCACCATGCCTGTCCAGACATTTTTAAATTATATTTTTATTTTTGTATTTAGTATAGGGTCCATAGGGTCTCACTATGTAGATCAGATCATTTCAATCACCGTCTCAGTGCTTCCTAGGGATGGGGCCAGCATGGACATTTTTAATTTGGATATTGTTGAATTGACTTCCATGATGGTATATAAATTTTTATTGACCAATGGTGTTTGAGAACGCCTTTTATATCTTCACCAACAGAACATTATGAACTGTTCTTTTCCCCGAACTAATAGGTTTAACTTTGTTTTTTTTTTAGAATTTTAAAAATTTTATTTATTTATTTTTTTCTTGTTTCAGAACTTTTGTTTATTTATTTGTTTTTATGGCCGGCTCAGTCTGCCCTAAGGGCAGGGCTGGCGCAGCATGTGGTGTCGGGGATTGAACCGCGGTCCCTGCAGCCGCCCAAGCTTTCCTAAGCAGGTGCTTTAGACCACTGAACTATCCTGCCGGGCCCTGGTTTAACTTAGTTTTGTGTTTGCATTTCTCTTATGAGGGAGTTGAGCAATATTTATGTTTTGGAACCATTTGGATTTCTTTATTATTATCTATGTTCTTTACACATTTTGAAAAATTGATTTGTCTCAGTATGTAGAAGATAGGGCTGGCCAGATAACTCAGTGGATTAAAGTGCCTGCTTAGGCAGTCACAGGGACTGGATTTGGGGTTTGATCCCCAGCATGCCTGTGTGGGCCCTGCCCCTGGAACACACTGTGATGGTGATTGAGACTGGGAGTGGTGGCTCACACGTGTAATCCCAGCTTTGGGAGGCTAAAAACAGGAGGATCACTAGGATCCTGTGTAATGAGATCCTGTAGACCCTGTACTTCAACAAACAAACAAACAACCCCCAAAACAAAAAAAAAATAATGTAAAAGTTCTTTTATGATAAAGAGCATATATAATTTATCTTTTGATTTGGAGGTTGGTTTTTATTTCCATACAGAGAAACATTTTGGGGGGCTGGATCATTCTGCCTTAAGGGAATTCTACCTTCCTTGATATTTAGTATCATTTTAAAATAGGATCTTTTCTCCCAAAATGTTTTCTAATTATATGTTGTCTTGGCTAATTTTCTGTCATTGCTGATAGAAAATACCAGGCACCTAGAATTAAGGAAAAAAAGGCTCACTTAGCTCACAGTTTGTGGAGTTTCCAGTCCATACTCAGCTGGCTCCAAGGCAGAGTGGCACAAGGCAGAGGGCAGCAGTTCATGGAGGAGGAAAATAGCAGAAGCAACATGAACAAAAGGTGAGGAGTAGAAGCAGCAGCAAACTTCCTTCCTCCCTTATATTGTATGCAAGCTGCCTACCTGTGGGGGCAGCACTCACACCCATAATCCCAACATTGGACCTTGAATCAATAAAAACTCTAGAAGCCGCCCCAGGACTGCGTGAGGCTTTGGGGGGATATCCAGACACAAACCATAACATTTGTTGTTTATATAAGAATTATTTTTTAAGGGCTAGCCTGATAGCTCAGTGGACTAAAGCACCTGTGCAGGCAGAGCGCAGCTGCCTTGGTTCAATCCCTGGAGTGGGGTTTGATCCCCAGCGTGCTGTGCTGGTCCTGCCCCCAGGCCGTGCTGAGATGGTGATTGAGACTGGGCATGGTGGTGCATGCCTGTAATCTGTTGTGCTTGGGAAGCTGTAAACAGGAGAATCACTATGAGTCCAGTCTATGTAGTGAGACCCTGTAGACCCTGCCTTAAAAAAAAAAAAAAAGAATTCTTTTTAGCATGCCTGTAATCCTCAGCTGAGGCAGGAGGAAAAATTGTTGTGAGATCAAGACCAACCTGGATTACAAAGTGAGATCAAGGCCAGCTTGAACTACATTAGCGAGACCCTGTCTCAAAAAAAAAAAAAAAAAAAAAAAAAAAAAAAAAAAAAAAAAAAAAAAAAAAAAAAAAAAAAAAATATATATATATATATATATATATATATATATATATATATATATAGACTTTTTAAAGTTTTTTTTATTTTAATGCTATTTTCTTCTTATTTTTTTATTTTTCCATGAAAATTAAAGAACTGCTGACTCTTTTTTCTCAAAAATATGATACAAGTGTATTCCCAACAATTGATACAGTGCATATTGTTGTCCTCATTGTAGTGATAAAGAGTGCAAGATATAGACATGATAATTTTTCTACTCATTGGTACAAAAAATTTCTTTTCATTGAGCTAAGGGAAAGTAGTTATATACATAGTCCAGTATTCCATAATCACAGTGGTTATTGGCAGAACTGGCAATGTCGGAAGCTGTTGATTTAAGCCTTTTACAGATCAGCATACTAATCTGGCTTTACATTTTATGCCTCATGGTTAAACTTTTCTACTTGGTGGTTTAGGGCAAGTTAAAGCAAGACCTGTATAACAAAGCATGTAACTTTTGTATATCCCAAGATCAGTCAAATCCCCTTGAGATTTACCTTGAAACCATGTACAGTGCTTTGTAGAACTGTTGTCAATGTCAGACATCTAGATGAGTCACGACCATTGCTTGACCAGTTTGCTCTCTGTGAAAGCCTGAGAGAATATTTTCTCTCTAGGTGACTCTCCTTAGGCACACTATACATCATTTGTCCTTTTCCTCTGTGGCCCCATAATCTCCTTGAACTGAAAATTTGGGAAACTACTGAGTTCTATGATATTACAGCACAGGTTCTATTCTGTCCTGAGTCCTCACTGACCTTGAAGGGTTAGGACCAAAATATTGGCAATCATTGTAGCCCTTCTTTCTCACTAGTTTTTGGTCTGTAAACTTACATTCTTAACCCTCCAGAAGAGAAGCTTCATGATATTATTACTCTATAAGAGTGGTTCTCAACCTGTGGGTTGCAACCCTGGCGGGGGTCGAATGACTAAAACACAGCGGTCGCCTAAAGCCATTCCGAATCATAACTGCAGCAAAATTACAGTTTTGAAGTAGTCACCAAAATTATTTTTTGGTTTAGAGTCACCGCAACATGAGGAACTGTATTGCAGGGTCACAGCTTTAGAAAGGTTGAGAACCACTGCTCTATAACATAGGTACTTGAGCTTAACATCATTGTCTTTCTGAATATCAAACATCTTAAACGTAACTTGGAATCAGTATTTTCCATCAATCATTGATATTGTAATAAATTCCTATACAATGTGATAAAAGCAGTTACACATTTTTACACAGACATTTACAAATCTAAGTATATATAAAATTGTAGCCTGTTGAACCTACATTTCTCCTAGTCTCTTCCTTTCACTTAATAACCTTGTTTTCTTGTAAAGCAATCATTTACTTGAGAGAGAGCATAGCAGTAACTGAAATTATATTAGAAGCAGCATACATCTAAAAGACAAGAATGACAGGCATTCCAAGCATAATTTTAGTGTTACCCATTGCTATCCTCAGTGTGAAAAATATTTTGGTCATTCTTAGGACCATTATCTAATACATCCTGTATATAAATGCATGGTTTTGCTTCTGCCATGTTTCCTGTCTTTTCTGTTTGCAGTCACTTTGTTGTTTAATGCTTAAGTCCTTGGTTTCCATTCAGCTGTGTTATGCCTTTCCATTTTTATTTCTTCTTTTGAGTTCTTACACTAGGGAGACTATACAATATTTACACATGTAGATCTGGTTTATTTCACTTATATGTTCCAGATACATCCACTTATATATGAAGCCTAGTTTATCATTCTTTATAGCTGAGTAATATTCTATTGTATAAAAATGCCACATCTTTTTCAATCATTCTTCAGATGATGGGCATTTTGGTTATTTCCAAGATTTGACTATCACAGATTGTGCTGCTAGGTGTACAGATATCACTAGGATATGATGTTTTCAGTTCTTCTGGGAAAACTCTCAGTAGGGGGATAGTTGGATTGAATGGGATTTCCAGTTCTAATTTTTTAAGGAATCTCCACACTGCTTTCCATAATGGCTGCACCAATATGCATTTCCACCAGCAGTGGAGAAGGGTTCCTTTTTCTCCACAACCTCTCCAACATTTGTTGTTGGTTGATTTCTTTATGATAGCCATTGTTTCTGGGGTGAGATGCTATCTAAGTGTTGCTTTAATTTGCATTTCACGAATGGCTAGCGATATGAAGTATTCCTTCATGTATTTATAGCTTTGTTGAATTTCTTTTGTCTGAGAAGTGTGTGTTCATCTCCAATGCCCATTTCTGGATTGGGTCTTTGAATTTTGGGACCCTAATGGTTTTTAGTTCTTTATAAATTCTAGCTAGAAGACTTCTGTCTGAATACTTATTAGTTAAAATTTTTTCAAAATTAGTGGGCTGTCTTTTCATCCTGTTGGTAATTTCTTTTGATGTGCAAAAACTTCTCAGCCAGAGGAAGTTCCAGTTGTTGATTCTTTCAAGTGTTAAATGTGCATTTTGATTTTTGTCCATGAACTGTTTGCCTACCCCGATGTCTTCAAGATTTCCTCCCACTTTCTCTTCCAGGAAATTTAGTGTTTCTCTTTTAATATTTAGATCTTTAATCCATTTTGACTTATTTAGTTAGTGTATGACGATAGACCTGGGTCAAGTTTTAGTTTTCAGCATGTAGGAATCCAGTTTTTCCAGCAGCATTTGTTAAAGAGGCTGTCTTTCTTCCATTAAACATGTTTGGCCCCTTTGTCAAAAATAAGGTGGCTGAGTATGTTTGTATTTGCTTCTGTATCTTCTGATCTATTCTATTGATCCTTAGGTCTATTTTTTTGGCCAATACCATGCTGATTTTATCTCGGTATCTCTGTAGTATAACTTTATTTATTATTATTATTATTATTATTATTATTATTATTTTTGTCTTTTTGAGACAGGGTCTCGCTATACAGTTGAGGCTGGCCTTGAGCTCTACTTTTGCAGCCCAGGCTGGTCTCGAACTCGCACCAATCCTCCTGCCTCAGCCTCCCGAGTGCTGGGATTACAGGCGTGAGCCACCACGCCCAGCTTGTAGTATAACTTTAGGTTAGGGATTGTAATGCCTCCTGCCTTACCTTTTTTGCCCAGGATTATCTTTGCAATTTTAGGTTTTTTCTGGTTCCAAATACATTTTAGTAGTGATTTCTCCAGGTCTATGAGGTATGTTGATGGTATTTTGATAGGGATTGCATTAAATCTGTATGACAATTTAGGGAGTATGGCCATCTTCACAATGTTGGTTCTTCCTATCCAGGAGCAGGGAATATCTTTCCATTTCCTGAAATCCTCTAGGATCTCTTTTTTCAGAGTACTGTAGTTTTCACTGAATAGATCTTTCACTTCTTTAGTTATGTTAATTCCTAAGTATTTCATTTTTTTGATGCTTTTGTAAAAGGTATTGTTTTTCTAATTTCTCTCTCAGTGTGTTTGTTATCCATGTAGAGGAATGCTATTGACTTTTGTGTGTTGACTTTATATCCTGCTATTCTACTGAGTTTGTGTATTAATTCTAGTAGCTTCTTGGTGGAGTTTTTTGGGTCTTCCAAGTAGATTATCATGTTGTCTTAGTTAGTTTTTACTCGTTGCTGAGACAAATACCTGACACTCAAAATGAACGAAGGAAAGGTTTATTTAGCTCACAGTTACTGGAGGTTTCAGTCTATGTTCAGCTGGTCCAAGGCTGAGAGGAACAGAGCGGAGAGAATCCAGTTCATGGTGGCGGAGCAGCAACAAAATGGTGGCAGAGACAGCCAATCAATAATCAATCAGGGCAGCAGAGCAGCAGCAACAGCTCGAGTCTGTCTCTCTGTCTCTCTTTATATTACATTCAGGCTGTCTGCCTTAGCCTATGCCTTAGGCTACACCCATAATCCCAGAAATACTTGGACCCATAATCCTCTCAGTACTGAAACCCATAATCACAGGGATCATGGATCAAGTCTCAAACTCTAGAAGTCCCCGTCCAACGACTACATGAGGCTTTGGGGGACAACTAGACAGAAACCATAACACATGTCATCTGCAAATAATGATAGTTTAACCTCTTTACCTATTCTTATTCTTTTTATTTATCTCTCTTATCTAATGGCTGTAGCTAATGATTCCAGAACTATATTGGATAGGAGTGGTGATAGAGGACATCCTTGTCTAATACTGGATCTGAGAGAAAAAGACTTCAGCTTTTCCCCATTTAGAGTTATGTTAGCCATTGGATTGTCATAGATGGCTCTTATCAGATTGAGGTAGAGGCCCTCTATTCCAATTTTCTTTAGGACTTTGAACATGAATGAGTGTTGGACTTTGTCAAAAGCCTTTTGTGCATCTATTGAGACAATCATGTGATTTTTGTCTTTGGCTCTTATTGATACAGTGTATTACATTTCTAGATTTGCATATATTAAACTATCCTTACATCCCTGGGATGAATCCTACCTGGTCATGGTATATAATCTTCTTGATGATATGCTGTATTCTAGTGGTGAGGATTTCACTGAGGATTTTTGCATCTATGTTCGTGAGAGAAATTGGCCTGTAGTCTTCTTTTTAGTTGCATCTCTCTCTGGTTTTGGTATCATTGTAATGCTTGCCTCTAAGAATGATTTTGGGAGTATCGTTTCCTTTTCAATTTCATTGAAGTGTTTGAGGAGTATTGGGATTATGTCTTCTGTAAATTTCTTATAGAATTCAGTGGTGAATACATCAGGACCTGAACTTTTCTTTATCGGTAGACTTTTTATTACATTTTGTATTTCATTGACTGTTATTGGGTTCTTGAGAGTTCTTATATTTTGTTGATTCAGTTTTGGTAGTTTCTGCCTTTCTAGGAATCTGTCCATTTCATCTGTGTCTTCAATTCTGTAGGAGTAAAGAGTCTCAAAGTAGCTATTATTGATCCTCTGAATTTCTGCTCAGTCTGTAGTAATTTCACCCTTTTCATTCCTTATTACTTGAATTTAAGTTCTTTCTGCTTTTTGTTGAGGTTAGCTAGGAGCTTATCAATTTTATTTAATCTTTTAAAGAACCAGCTTTTTGATTCATTCTTTGTATTGTTTTCTTTGTCTTGACTGAGTTAATTTCTGCTTTATAATTTCCTCCTGTCTTTGAGCTATGTGTTTCATTTGCTCTTCATTTTCTAGTTGGTTTAGGTGCTGAGTAAGAGTATTTATTTGTTCCTATTCTGTTTTCTTAATATGTGAGTTCAGAGCTATAAATTTCCCTCTAAGAACTGCTTTCATTGCATCCAATAAATTTGGATAGGTTGTGTTTGAATTTTCATTAAATTGTAAATATTGTTTAATTTCCTGTTTAATTTCATCTGTAACGCACTGGTTTTTGAGAAGGGTGTTGTTTAATTTCCATGTATTTCTGGGGTTTTTGTGATTTCTGTTGTCATTTATTTTGAGTTTCACTGCACTGTCTTCAGATAATATACATGGAATAATTTCTGCTTTCTTGCATGACCTATGTACTACAATGTGGTCTATTTTGGGAAATGTCCCATGTGCAGCTGAAAAAAAGTATATTCAAAAGTGGTGCCAATGTGTATGTCCACTAAGCTCAGTTGCTCCAAGATCTGGTTCAGTTCTACTATTTCTTTGCTAATTTTTTGTCTGCTTGACTTACATTTTTGGGATAAAGGGGTGTTAAGGTCTTCTGTTAAGATTGTTGTATTGGGTGTTAGATTTTTCATATCCATTAAGATTTGTCTTATATACCTTGGTGCTCCCATGTTGGGTGCATTCATATTTATGAGTGTTACCTCTCCCTCTTGAATTTTTCCTCTAACCAGTACATAGTGGCCTTCTTTATTTCATTTGGTCAATCTTGGTTTGAAGTTAGACTGTCCACAAACAGGATTGCTACTCTGCTTTTTCTTGAGCTGCTAAGGCATGTAGTATTGTTTTCCATCCTTTAATTTTTAGCCTATGAGTTTTTTTTATGAGTTAAGTGTGTTTCTTGTATACAGAATGTTGTTGGATTTTGCTTCCTTATCCACTTTGCCAGTCTGTTTCTTTTAATTGGAGCACTGAGTCCATTTACATTGATGGTTATAACTGAAATGTATTGTCTTAGATTGACATGCCTTTTATTTTTTAATTTTTTTTCAAGTTTCAGAGATTTAACAAACTCAAACAAATAAACATGATTTCATGCATTTAGGTGAGAAGTACTTCCTGGTTCAGTGGAAAATTGTGTGGATAGCTTCGAAAGACCTTCATTTTAAGCAGCTTTATAATGAAACATTTCACTTAGAAGTCTGGACCTTCTTTCTTCAGTTTGCTGTAATTCATATTCACAGTGAAGCACTTGTACTGATCATTGGGACCCAGTTTGTTCCAGGGTTCTAGGTTATTCTTCCTGTCCCAACTGACATCTGGGTTGAACAATGCCAGACGTGTCAAATACAGTGCTGCTCCTCCTGCTCCAATAAACAGGAAAAGGGGGATCAAGCTGGGGTGCTTCTTGGCCTGGGTGAAGATCTGGCGAAGTATGTCTGCAGCAGGAACCTATGGCCCCCACCTACGGCCCACACCTATGGACGATAACAAACCTGCCGGTCTAGCCTAAGCCGCTGTCCTGCTCAAGCTTTCAGGACATCCCTGACATGCCTTTTAATTACTACTATTTATTACTTTTTCTACTGTTTAATTGGTTGCCCTGTTTGGTAGGTTCTTTCTGGTCTCATTTGTAGGGTTCGGGTCATTTTGGTTCCTCTCTAAAATATTTTTTAGTAGTCTGTGTAGGGTTGTTTTTGACAACATGAAATTCTTTAGTTGTTCCTTGTCATGGAAGTATTTCACTTCTCCCTCATTGTTGAAACAGAGTTTTGTGGGGGTGTAGCAGTGTGGGCTGGAATTTGTTTCATGGAGGACTTGAAGCACTCTGCTCCATGCTCTTCCTGACTTCATGGTTTGTGAAGATAAATCTGCCGTTATTCTGATGGGTTTTCCTTTAAATGCGATCTGTTTCTTTTCTCTAGCGGCTTTTAGTATATTATTCTTCTGCTGGATTTCTGGGATCTTGACTATTATATGTCTGGGTGTATTTTTAGTTGGGTTGATGTTATTTGCAGTTCTGTATGCTTCCATTACCTGAATGTCCAGTTGTTTTCTCATATTTGGGAAGTTTTCTGCTATTCTGCCCATATTCTTTTTATATCTGTTGCATTAACTCCTTTCTCATTATTTCTGTTAATCTCACATTGTTTATTTTTGCATCATCTTGCAGATACTTAATTATTTTTTCCTGTATCCTGGTTGTTTTTAAGAGACCCTTTCTTACCTTTTCACTAGCTGCAACTGTGTCTTCAAGATCTGAAACTCTGTCTTCACTTTTGTTCTTATGGTGTTGGCTGCTTGTGATTGAGATTATATTTTCTTGCATATCTTTTTGAAACTGTTTCATGCGGTCTATTTCTTTCCTATGTTGCTCATTCAAGGATTCTGTGATTTTTCTATGCTCCTCTAATTTTTTTATCAATGTTTTTTTAGAGGAATTTATTAAGTCTTTCACTATAGTTATCCTTTCTTTTTCTACTTCAGAGATTATTTCTTCTCTTATTTCCTCTCTACCTTTCTGCAGTTGTTTCTTCACTTCAGATACTATTAATTTAGAGATGTCTTTTTTTTTTTTTTACTTTGGAGGTTCTGATCTGATTCCCTCTATGCTTTTTCTGCAGCTTTTTTTTCAGACTCTAATAATTCAAAGATTTCTTTTTTTACCTCAGAGGTTATGTCCAACTCAAATTGCTCTATACATTTCTGCATTTGTTTGTTTCCTTCACATGCTACTAATTCAGAGAGTTAGGCTGCATGATTCCCACTTTCTTCTATAGTAGTGTCTCTTGTGTTTGTTCCGGGTGGGCTCAGGACCTAAGATTGCATCATTTTTCTCCTTGTCTGTATCATTCCTTATAGCAGTGATCCCTGAGCTTTGATGCAGAGCTTTGGTGAAGTTATGCCATTAGCGCCTACCTAACTTGAGTCCGAATCTACCAAGTTTGATCTTGTCCAGATGTGCCTGTGTAGGCCTGGCTGCTGTGCTCAGCTTCTTCCTGGTTCAGCTTTTGGATGAGAGCCTGCTGTGCTCCTCTGGCAAGATGCTCAGTTCCTGGGTTAGCTGGTAGGGTCTGACCCCCAGCCTTTCTGCAGGGAATTTTGCTGTGGGGCTCCACAGCAGATGGCAGCACTGGCTATGGGGCAAGGAAGAAGCTCTGGTCACAGAAGGGTGCAGGCCTAGTGTTACTGCCTATGTGCCCGACAGTCATGAGCTGTTTGTGAGGGCAGAGTTCTGGTGGTGGTGTGGGGGCACAGTCCGAGGTCCCACGTGCACACCTGCTGGTCATTCTGTCCCTTGAGGCTGCTGTGTGAGGGCGCTGAGTTCCAGTGGAAGTCTGGGGGGCCGCAGGCCGAGAGGTCCTACTTGTGCGTTTGCTGATTGGTCTGTCCTCTAATCATTTTTATCAGTCTTTTTCTTTTTTTGTATTTAGTACAGGATCTACAGGGTCTTACAGGGTCTCACTACGTAGATCAGGCTCCTAGTTATCCTCCTGTTTACAGCCTCCCAAATGCTAGGATTAATGCTAGTTCTTATGGTGTCTCATTATTAAAAATGACGCTGTTGGGGGCCAGGTGTGGTGGCACATGCAAGGCTGAGGCAGGAGAATTGTTGCAAATTTAAGACCAGCCTGGGCTACAAGGTGAGCTCAAGCCTGAGCCAATAGCCAGATTGAGAACGTGCCTCAAAGCGCGCACACACACACACACACACACACACACACACACACCTCAAAATAAACAAGGAAGAGTAATGATGCTTTTGAATCCTTAAATAGAAGCACATCTATTCCTATATAATTGGAAATGTTTTTTATTGTTATTTTGTATTATTTTAGGTCATCTTGCTATATTGCCCAGATTGGCTATATCCTCTTGTGTTCAAGCAGTCTGCCTCAAATCCCATGTAATTAGGGCTACAGTTGTGTGCCACTGCACATATTATATATAAGTAATGTATTTGGTTGTTGTAGGCTCTCACTACACAGTTGAGACTCATCGTGAACCTTCTGCTTTCAGCCTCCCCAGTGCTGGGATTACAGGCATGTGCCACTATACCCAGACTGGCTGGCTCAGCCCACCTTGGAGGAGGGACCAGCAGGGTATGTGGTGCTTGGGATCAAACCACTGTCCCTGTGCTTGCCTAAGCTTACCTAAGCAGGTGCTTTAGTCTGCTGAGCTATTTCACCAGACCTCTAATAGTCTTAACAAGTTATAGATATTATATTTATCAAATGTCTTCAGGACTTATAGAAATCATTATATAATTTTCTTGGCTTGTTAATATAAGAAAAATCAATATATTTCCTAATTTTAATGTATTGACCTATCCTTGAATTCTTGGGCTAAATCTTGGTTGTGATGTTTTGTTCTTTGGTTAAATTGCTAGGCTTTATTTAAGATTTCAACAAATTTTCTTCCTCTAGTACTAAGGAGTTGAATTTAGGGATGTTTACCACTGAACTATATTCTCAGACCTCTTAGATTTCTTAAATTGTGCAACAGATATTCACTATATTGCCCAAGTGTGACTCAAACTTATGATTTTCCTGCCTGAACCACAGTATTGGCTTTCAAGTAATACAGTTTTGCCCCTCATGGTTTCATTATATGTGCTGTCTTTGTGGGATCGTGAAGACTGTGTTATGATAGATTATAAAATTAACTTGGAGTTGGTTTTTCTGATACTGTGAACTATTCCTTGTGGATGTTAGAATTCCTTTGGATTCATAGAATCTAGATCTGTGAAATGATCTGGGTTTGTTCCTTTATTTATTTAGGTATTGGGAATCAAACTCAGCACCTTCTGCTTGTCAGGCAGGTGTTTGTGCCACTGAGCTAAATCCCCAGCCCCTAGTCCTTTTTAAAAATGTCACTCTTGGGGCCCAGCAGGATGGCTCAGTGGTCTAAAGCGCCTGCTTGGGAAAGCTTGGGCGGCTTTAGGGACCGCGGTTCGATCCCCGGCACCACACGCTGCGCCAGCCCTGCCCTGCCCTCGGGGTGGGCTGAGCCGGCCATAAAAATGAGTGAATAAACAAAGGTTCTGAAACAAGAAAAAAAAAAAAAAAATGTCACTCTTAGAAACATTTTTTTCTTATGCTTATTTGTTTATATTTTGTCTCTTCTAAAGTCCCCCAGTTTTCAGAATTTTTATTTCTCTGCAAATGATTTTAATTTGTTTTAAAAGGTCTGTGTAGGGGTGAGGGAGATAGCTCCATGGCACAAGTGCCTGCCTGGCAAGTGCAAGGTCCTGAGTTCGCACCCCACTCCTGAAAACAAACAAACAAACAAACAAACAAAGTTTGTGTGAAGTTTATTTAAGATTAAATTTTGCATGTTTAAAATTTCTCATTAACTATAGTTCCTAATCTCATTTCTTACTGTTTTAATCTATGCTTTTTCTCCCTGTCTTCTAGATTGTTTGTTTTTAGATGAAATAACCAGTTTCCTATTACATGTATTTTTATTTTTTTAATTTTATTATTATTATTATTATTTTTTTTCTTGTTTCAGAACTTTTGTTTGTTTATTTATTTTTATGGCCGGCTCAGCCTATGCCAGGGATGGAACCGCGGTCCCTGCCGCCGCCTAAGCTTTTCTAAGCAGGTGCTTTAGACCACTGAGCCATCCTGCTGGGCCCCTTACATGTATTTTTAGATAACCAACTTTTTGTATTTTATAGTTTTCTTAATTTACACCTCTTTTTGTTTTTCTTTGTATTAATTTCTATTCTTTTCTCTGGATATAGTTTGTTATTTACCTTCTTATGTTGGATGGTTAATTTACTTTTTTTGTTCTTATAATTTTATTAGAATATTTCACGCTTATTTTGATTATTGCTTTAGATGTATTCCTGATATAATGTTTCCTTTATTTCTGTTTTGTTAAGTTTTTATTTCTTTGACCTAAAAGGTGGTTTTTTTTTTTTTTTTTTTGGTACTCTAAATTGAACTCAGGACCTCATACTTACCAAGCAGGCACTGTGCCACTGAGCTATATCTCAGACCTACTGCATTTTAAAATACCTGTCTGTTGCATTTATTTTTGCCCAACAATTCAGGTGGATATAAAGCTCTTTGTTTTCACTTTCATTTTCTAAAGTTTTTGTATGTATCACCCCTCAGAATTTGAAAGATATTGTTCCTTGAACTATTTCTAGTTTTTTTTTATTTTATTAATTTCAACAAGAAAGAAATAACGAGACAGCTTCAAAACACGTCAGCTGGACAGCCACAGTAATTCATACAGTGCACATTGTTGTCCTCAGAGTAGTCTCCCAGAGAACAAGATACAGACATGACAACTTTTCTAAACACTATTAGCACAAATATTTCCCCCCATTTAACTAAGAAAAAGTAGTTGCATGTATACTCTAATAGTCCATAATAGCAGTGGGTTATCAGCAGAACTGGCAATGTCAGAAGCTGTTGACATGAGCCTTCTACAGCTCAGCATATTAATCTGGCTCTTCTTTTCATACCATGTGGTTAAATTTTTCTGCTGGATGGTTAAGACCAAGCTAAAGCGACCTATATAACAAAAAAATGTAACCTTAAATCTGACAAGGTCAGTCAAATCCCCTCAGAATTTACCTTGAAACCATATACAGCATTTTGTAGAACTTTTGTCAGTGTCCACTGTCTGGATGAGTCACAGCCATTGCTTGACCAATTACACTCTGTGAAAGCCTGAAAGTGTTTTCTCTCGAGGTGACTCTCCTTAGGCACACCATACATCGTTAATCCCTTTCCTCTGTGGCTCCATAATCTTCTTGAACAGAAAATTTGAGACACCACTGAGTTACAGAATGTTACAGTACAGGTTCTCCTATGTCCAGAGTCCTCACTGACCTTGAAGGGCTAGGGCCAAAGTATTGGCTATCTTTGTAGCCCTTCTTTTCCAGTGTTCTTAAAAAGAATGATTTTAGAAGGCAATACTTTTAGTAGCTAAAGGCCTTTATGTTTCAACTGGAATCCTTGTAAGCAAGGAGCTTGGACTAGATAAAGAAAAATCTTTAAAAGAAAGGACAGGACAAATGCCTTTCATCATCTGATAAGCCAACTTATCAGATGGTTTTATTTTTTCTTCATTATATATTGGTCAGAATTCCCCATGATGTTTTTCTTTCTTCCTTTCTTAGCAGTCATATAAATTCTTACAGTATTTATTTGAATTTGTATTGTTATTTTATTTTATTTTATTTATTTATTTATTTATTTTCTTTTTTTGTGGGACCAGGGTTCGAACTCACGACCTCGCACTTGCCCAGCAGGCACTTGTGCCTCGGAGCTATCTCCCCAGCCCCTGTATTGTTATTTTAAACTTGAAAATTTTTATTTTTTAAAATGTGAGAGGGATTTTTTTTTTTTTACTGGCTCAGGCCATCTTAAAGGTGGGTCTCATGCTCCATGTGGAGATGAGGATTGAACAGTGATCCCTGGCACCTTAGTGACTTTGCTGAATCATGTGCTTTAATCAACTGAGCTACCTGGCAAGCCCCCTAAACTTGTAGACTTAATAATAATAAATATTTTGGAGGTTGTTTGGTTCTGTTATAAGGAAGGGTAATTATATAATTATCTCCTTTTCCCCACAGAAGACTGTTTTTTCCTTGAAGAATTATGAGCAAATACTATGTAAATAATTATATAAGGTTTTTGTGATTTTTTTAAATTTTTATGCTAGCAATTGAACCCATAGGCTCCGCACTGAACTATGTTCTGAGCCCTTTTTATTTTATTTGTGAGAGGGAGTCTTGTTAAGTCAATAGGCTGTTCATTCTGGGCTCAAATTTGGAATCCTCTTGCCTCAGCCTCCCACAGGACTGAGATTGCAGGCCTGTGCTACCACTCACTGCTTTCCAGTATTTTCTTACATCAAACATGTAGCAGTTGATGGGGAATATGTAAAGCTAAGGAAGAGACAAATTTGGACATTGTTGGGATACGTACTTTTAAAAAATTGTATTTAGATATAGTGTTTCCTTTGCTCATTGTGGCTCTTGGGTTGTGGATGTTTCCTTTTAGGTCTCATCCATGGTGGAATAGATTTCTCACTGTACTGATAGCTCTCTGGTATTTAGAGGCTTGAAGGACACTTTAAAAATTTATTTTTTATTACATATTTGCCACATGCAATGAACACATTCATCACCGGATTATTTTTTCTCTGTGTGTATTTGGTATGGAGTATCACTACACAGCTTGGTCTCATATGATCCTCCTGTTTTATCCTCCCCAGTGCTGGGATCACAGGTGTGCGCCACTACACCTGGTCTTGCCTGCTCAGCGCGCCCAGGGGCAGGGCCACCAGGGCATGGGGTACCAGGGATTGAACAGAGGTCCTTGTGCTTGCCTAGGCAGGCACTTAGACTACTGGGCTATCTCCATGGCCCTATCCCAGGGAATTTGTACCTGTACATTATATATCTTAATTCTTTTATTTTCCCAGTCTCCTCCCCTCATTTCAAACCCTTTGTCTCATTTATAAAAGCTTTGTCTCCATTTTTTTCTTCCATTCTTTTCTTTTTAAAAATCCCTTTCCTGGGGCTAGGAATATAGCTCAGTGAAGTTTAGTCAGCAGATAATTATCAAACACAAGGTCCAGAGTTTGATCTTCAGTACTGCAAAAAAACAAAACAAAATGAAACATCACCTTTCTCCTTTCTGTATTCCCCTTCCCATTTTTGAAGAATCTCTCCCTCCCTCCCTCCTTCCTTCCCTCCTTCCCTCCCCCTCCCTCCCTCCCACCCTCTCTCCCTCCCATCCTCTCTCCCTCCCATCCTCTCTCCCTCCCTCTCTCTCTCTCCCTTCTTCCCTCCCTCCCCCTCTCCCCCTGCCTCTCTCCCTCTCCCTCTCTCTTTCTGGGATTACAGGCTCATACCACCATGCCCAGTCTCAATTGCCATCTCAGCACACCCTGGGGGTGGGAACCCCTGGCCCCTGCGCCTGCTTGCAGTCGCTTTAATCTGCTGAGCTATTTGGCTGGAATGTTGAAGAACATTTCTGACTGTGTCTAAATCATTCACTTGATTCATTTGGCTCCTAGGGAATAGGAAGTGATTCTTGACATTACTTTGGGCCTTTTAGGATGATGTGGTTCAAAAGAATTATGGCTACAAGGCTTAAGAACTTGGTAGTGCCTACTATTTCTTGCTATTAAGTTGTTTCATTAGTTTGTGCAGCAGAGTGGCATCACACTATATATATATATATATATATATATATATATGTATGTATATATTTGGTATATGTGCATGAGTCTCTGTGATGGAAAGGAAAGGGCCATTTTGGGAGAGAGCAACTGAATCATAGATTCTCAGATTCTCAGTCTCTGGGAAGGTTTTTGACTTCACCTTGTATTTTATCTTGTGAAGTTCAATCAGCAGTAGTAGTGGTAGAAGTATGTGCCATTTAGATCTTTTAATCTGTGCCATAGACTATGCCAAGTGCCTTTACATCCCTTACTTACTATTTTTATTAGAATGACTACACAGGTTTTTATTATTTTCCCTTTTTTACTGATAAGGAAACAGAGGCTTAGAGTTAAGTCATGTAATAGTTGACAGAGTCAGAATTTGAACCTATTTTCTCTGGCTCAAAAGGCTACCCATGATGACAAACTTATGGCATATGTGCCCAGTGGGCTATTTGGATCATTGAGAGCTCTATAAGGTTTGTCATCACTGGGATAGACCCCAATGAATGTGTTACTGGTTTTTTTCCCCCCTAATGCTAAATAAGAAGACAAAGTAAAAGAAAATTATAATAATAACAAGACAGTAGAGGCAGAGTAGAAATGCTCACTATCCATCATTTAATATAAGTTAATTAGGTTTGAATAATTAAAACAGACTTTCCTATTCTACCTGTACCCTCCATGTACTTTAGAAGTATTAGATTATGAGATGAGGTCAGAGAAAGTGAATGTTTTCTCCACAGATACTACCATAAATGGTTAAATGGGTTTTGCTTGAATTTCCTCCCTTGTCTTAATGGGGAAAACTTTTAGGCCTTAAATATCAAAATGGAAATCTTTATCCCAAATAAACTTGGCTCTCAGAAAATATAATGAATGTTGGAGAATTACTGAAAATGGCATCACTCATATTTCTAATTGTTAACTAGGAAATGGTGCTCTTATGTCATTTGGTGATAAAAAAAAAAAAAAAAGCAGCCCAACTAACATTGTGTTTGTTTTTCTGGAGGGGTAATGAGGCTCAATATTTATTTATGTGGGTGTAAAGGGTACTGCCCTGTGAATTCCACTGTAACTTTGTAATTAATGTACCATTACTTAAGCCTTACCAAGTATTTCTGCCTTCTGGATACAATAGAGGTCTCACAATAGAGACTTCTATTATTTGCAGTTACCCTCATAAAATTTGAAAGCAAGCAGAAAAGGTTTTTCCTTTTAAAACAAGTTTGTCCTCTGCCTTATGCTTCCACCCACCCTATGGTGTGAAGACAGAGCCCCTGAGACCTGCTGACCGCTGGTGGCCACCTCTTTTCATATCCTACTTGTCTTCCATCAAGGCAGATGCGCTGTGCCCACACTGTCACCTCAAAGCAGCAACCTAGGGTGGTAGTGAATCCTGTGGAGCAGGCAAACTAGTTTGGCTCTCTTTCTCACTCTAGATGGCAGGAAAAATAGTGCTTTATTCCCTTCCCTCTTGCCTGAGAGATAGGGTGAGGAAGCTGTTCCTTTCTGCCGTCTCTTAGCACAAGTCACATTCAGAAGACCTTTTTCCATAAATTTGCGGTGGATGCCTTAGCAAACAGTCACTAGGAACAAAAGGAGCAGAGCTGTACAAGCAAAGTGGTTGTGAAGATTTAGGGCCAGTAGTGAGACCTGGAGCCCAGGTTGAAGGGAAATTAATCCTGTACTATTTTGGAGAGTCTCATCTTGAAGACAATTAAACAGTCCAGACAGGTCACTGGGTGAGACCAATTTCCTGGTTTGTTTATTTAAGCCCAGTTGTTTCACCACCGAGTGGCAGGATATAGACTGCTACATGGCCGCTAGGCCTTCAGAGAGCAGCCCTTTCAGTTTTTAGTTTGCTAGACTCCTCTAAGGAGCCTACCATGGCTTTATGTCTTTGGATGCTCTGGAGTCTCTATCAGGCACAGGGTTGGGAATGACATCAGTAAATACTCTTGACTTCATCTTGCACAGGCTTTTGGCTTTATGTCCCGAGTTGCTCTACAAGCAGAGAAGATAAATCACCACCCAGAATGGTTCAATGTGTACAACAAGGTAACTAAATTGCCTTATTTTGAGATCTCTTTAATTATGAAGTTTAAGAAACTTCTTTCTATTTTTTTCCTTATCATCTTGTGTAATCAGATGTCATTGTATTTAAGAAAACATTTTCTTTTTCTTTTAGAATCCCTGTGTATTACTGAAAATTAGTAACAAATTTCAAGTCTGCTCAAAAGAACAGTGAACATGCTCTTTATTTTTTTAGTTGTCTTCTACTGGAGAGACTTGGGCCAAATAAGGTTCCTAAATTAAACTTGGCTGTCAACCAGGCATGTAGATTTTTAAGTTGAAGGCAATTTATTAAAAGAAGTGGTAGGTAAGATAGATATAGCCTTATTTATAGCTCATTGAAGTAAATTTTCTCAGGAACTCTACATGCTATGTTTATTAAATTCTGGACCCCTAAAAAGAACAGACCAAAAAGTTTTAAGGGGCACAGTTAAAAAAATTATATCCTTCTAAAAGTATTCTTGCCCTAATGGTCAAGTCATTTGGAATTTAATTATTCTGGTTACTCTGAGGGTTTGTCTCTTTGAAAAGGAAAAGAAAAAAAAAAAAAAAAAGAAGAAGAAGAAAAAAGAAATTATCCATTCATACAAATTTTGAAATGATTTAGGATACTTCTCTTCTTTGGCCATAATCTTGGATTTGCTTTGTAATTGATTTGTCAAAAAGAAGTGTGTTTATACACTGTCTCCCCACACCTCTCTTTCCTAATTTGGAAATATGCTTTTTTTCCTCCCTTTTAACAGTGCTGCAAGATACTGCATTTGATAGTTTGGTTTTTCTCGGTACCCTAAAAACAGTCAATGTAATTTTTTTTTTTTTTTTTTTTTTTTTTTTTTTTTTTTTTTTTTTTTTTT